>BLSH010334086.1:578572-617933 GCA_018402905.1 Glandirana rugosa | reverse complement strand
CTTCTCAACACGTGGAGTAAAATAGCAGAACCCCGGACCGAACCCGAACGATTTTTGAAATGTCCGGGTCCGGGTCCGTGCCACGGACACCCGAAAGTTCGGTACGGACCCGAACGTTACAGTCCGGGTTTGCTCAACACTATTAGAGACTGCAGACATGATACAAGAGATGATCAGAGACTGCAGACATGATACAAGAGATGGTCCAAGACTGCACACGTGATATAGGAGATGGTTAGAGACTGCAGACATGATACAAGAGATGATCAGAGACTGCAGACATGACACAAGAGATGGTCAGAGACTGTACACATGATACAAGAGATGGTCAGAGACGGCAGACATGATACAGGAGATGGTTAGAGACTGCAGACATGATACAGGAGATGGTTAGAGACTGCAGACCTGATACAAGAGGATGGTTAGAGACTGCACACATGATACAAGAGATGATCAGAGACTGCAGACATGATACAAGAGATGGTCAGAGACTGCAGACATGATACAAGAGATGGTCAGAGACTGCAGACATGACACAAGAGATGGTCAGAGACTGTACACATGATACAAGAGATGGTCAGAGACGGCAGACATGATACCGGAGATGGTTAGAGACTGCAGACATGATACAGGAGATGGTTAGAGACTGCAGACCTGATACAAGAGATGGTTAGAGACTGCAGACATGATGCAAGAGATGGTCAGAGACTGCAGACATGACACAAGAGATGGTCAGAGACTGGTCAGACTGTGAACATGTTACAGGGATTGTTGGGTACTGGGGGCATGGTACATGACAGATTACAGATTAGTGTCTGCAGGGGATCAATGGGCCAAACAAAAAGTGGCAATGTGGCCCCAGGCACTACATTGTACATTTTGAGGGAAGTTCACATACTTTTTGCAAAACGCCAAGAGCTTGCTGTGTTCTCCAGCTCTGTCAACACTGCCAGGATGCTTGCCATGAGAAATAAAATACAATTTATAGCTGGAGATCGGGGGCATGCAAGGGCCAGTCTTCACACAAACAATTCTACCACCTGGAAACCTGAAGAACACAATGCAAGCCAACCCCTCAGCACTCTCACTAAACATAAAATTATGGTAAATTCCAGTTGAAGTTGAAAACGATCCGTGCAGTGCAGTGCCAGCAGTGTAAGGGTTACCTGCATTTTAACTTCTTCTCCGATACCAGTCTATCCTGATAGAGCGTGGTGAGCCTCCTCCCCCCTCCTCCTCTGTACAGGAGAACTTCATAGCCGTCAGCAGGAGGAGGAGGGGCGGGTGCAGTGCTGTGCACTGTGTGTGTCCGAGGGGAGAGAAGCCGGCTGCTCTGTAAGTCTAGCCGTGGGCATTCTCGCCAGGGCACAGAGTGAGTGCAATTGAGGGACACCTGTGCACCCTAGGGGCCCCATGAGCACTTGGGGCCCCTGGGCTGTGCCCAGGTGTGCCCGCTTGGTAAGACGGCCCTGATGCCCCGTAGGAGTGGTTGGAAGTAGTGGTTCCACCTGTCACACTGTCCTCAATCACCTTTCTTTGCTCATCCGGAGTCACAAGAACAGGCCGGTACTTTGTTTTGTTGTTTTATTAGGGGATTAAACTTGGATGGGGAAAGGGTAATTATGAGATGCCCCTAGGATTAACAGTTTTTTTGCAGGACCTTCTATATTCAATCCAGTATATATAGTCCTCCTCTTCCTCCAGTACAATCTTGCTTCTCAGTTACTTCCTCTTGCCCTCTCCTGCACAAACTTCTTCAGCCTAGCTAGTACATGGTTAGGCCTTCTCTCAATTAGCACAGCCTCTTAACCACCCTTTGCAGGCAGGGACCGTGGGCCCCTATAGTGTAGAAGAAACCATACTACACTCTCCAGTAGTCCTTGTGGTTGGGTTTATGCAACTCCTGGCTCTCACAGTCCTCCTTATGCATAAAACCCAGGGTCTGGCAAAACCTCTTTGAACCCCTGCTTCTATCTCCTGAGAGACTGAGTAACTTTGGGTCGGCTGACCAATTTTAACAATCAGCTTTTCTGTCTCTATAGATAGATCTCCTGATCCGCCATTCCTTCTTGAAGTCCAGGAACCAGGCCCACAACTCATTCTCCGGCCCTCTCTGTGACTTCGGGACATGTAGGAAATCCCAAACTAAATCATCCTCCCACTCTCCTCGAGAGCTCTCCACAATCTCCATAGTTTGGGACATAGGGGAAGTCCAGGTCCCACTCCAAGGCTGCCCTCTGCTGCACTTCACTCTAAAACCGGGACAGCCTTGGCAACTCTCTCAGATTCCCTCTTCCAGGAGGAACATGAGCTTCAGGAGATCTCATCACCCATTGGTAATAAGTAGGTGCCCTGGTCTGGGTGGTGGAAAGCCTGCGCAAGAAGACCTGCTGGATGTTGATTAGGGTTCCTGCAGTAGGTTCAGGTGTCACAGTGGGTTCTTGCTCTGTTTCTAGCTGGGCTCCCTGGATGCTTGACCCTCAAGTCTGCCACTCCTCTTCCTCATCAGCTTGAACCCGGGGATGACCACTTTGTCAGCCTCTCTAATGACCCGAACTCAGCCTGCAGTCTGGGGGAACCCAAATCAATGACCCTGTCCATGCACTCCCCGTCCGGCTCTCCAGAGGGCACACTCCCCTCCCGCACTGACTTCACTGGACACGAGATAGTAATGGACATAATGGTGGCCAGCATTTAAGGGGCTACTATTTTCTGCAGGGCAGTACTCACAGTTCCTAGGCCCCTGACCAGGTCCTGGGTCACGGCAGTCTCTTCCTTCCCTATGTCTTCTGTTTTCACAGGGGAGTCACCAGGCCGCAACTCTATCCCGCCTCTGGGTGGTGACTTCAGGCCCTCGCCAGCCTTCTGGAGCTTCCGCGGCTGCAGGCGGCAAAACCCTGTGTGCAGGTCCACTGTGTAGTATTGTGGCTCCTGCAGTGTGGACACCAGCCAGGTTAGCGGGTCATCTCACCGGGCCCAGGCAATGACTTCTGCAGTTGGAAACTGGCATTCCGGGCATATCAGGCACATCCGCTCAGCTCCCTCAATTACTCCCAGGGTAAGTCCCCCGCGAGGCTCCAGCCAGACACCGGTGTCCAACAATGTCCGCTCTGGCTTTTCCGGCAACCAGATAAGAGCTGGAACAAGACGACCACCCTCCCCCATCTTCTGCTGTCTCGTGATGTCTGATGCTAGCAGGAAGCGTTGAGTCTCCTTCAGGGAGTAGCACTGCCCCCCCTCGTTTCCAAACGGGCTGGCGCCAAGAGATCTGATAGGCAGGCTCGCTTTTGGTCACGCTGCTGTAACCCCTTGTGTGAAGGAACTTGCAGACATGCTGATGCTAGCAGGACTTGTCCAGGCATGCTGACCTTTCCGGTGGGTGCTGGTAGCAACAGTAAATTTAGTAGCCCCTGTCTTCCTGAAGGGAAAACTTTTAGCACAGTCCTGCCCGTAGGCACCTGCGGGCTTACAGGAAACAGTTCCAGCCACACTTTACTGTAAGCAGGAGTTTGGAGCAAAAGTTCCAAAGGCCCAGCATTTGCAGTCTATTTGTAATCTAGTGAGAGATATCCAGCGTTTGCAGAGCGCTGGACATATTTGTAATCCGTGGACGTGATCGCCCACAGTGGTTTCCACGGGTGACAGCACATGTTTACAAAGTCACTGAATTGCAGGTGTAGGTTCAAGTGTCCGCCCCAGCAACGGTTGGAGCAACTGGGCAGGCAAGAGCATCAACTGGCAACAGCTCCCGCCAGTTGCTATGGACAACGGCACTTGTAGAATATTACTGTGTAGCAGGCAAAGCACATGAGTCCTTCCCTGAGTTAAATCCTTGCTAATAGTAAGACAAACACATTTCCTTTGCTCAGCCCACTTCGGTTTGCTAGGGGTAATGACTGGCAGATTTATGTGAACAGGTGAATCCCAGACAATGCCCCCAAATGTAGCCATGCCCCCGTAGGAGTTGTTGGAAGTAGTGGTTCCACCTGTCACACTGCCCTCAATCACCCTTCTCCACACATCCGGAGTCACAAGAACAAGCTGGTACTTTGTTTTGATGTTTTATTTGGGGGTTAAACTTGGATAGGGAAAGGGTAATTATGGGATGCCCATAGCATTACCAGTTCTTTAACGGGACCTTCTATATACACTCTTGTATATACACTTCTCTTCCTCCAGCACAATCTTGCTTCTCAGTTACTTCCTCCTGCTCTCTCCAGCACAAACTTCTTCAGCCTAGATAGCACATGGTGAGGCATGCTCTCAATTAGCACAGCCTCTGAACCCCCCTTTGCAGGCAGGGTCCGTGGGCCCCTATAGGGTAGAAAAAGTTAGTTGAAAGTGCTAGCTAGCCTTGATGAACTACTGCTCCCAGCCCACCCTCTTCCAGGCCCTGTCAGCCCTCCTGGCTGCAATGGCCCTCTCCACTGTCACAGTGACACCACAGTCCCAACTGACTCTTGCACCCTTCTCAGACTATCTCTCACCCCAATCTGCTCTGGTGTGCCTCTTCCAGCCTCCCAGGGTGTGCATCACTCACCGACACAGTTCCTTTCCAGGAGACCTTCCTGGCAGTACTCTCTCCCGCTGTCCTCCACTTGCTCTCTTACTTGTGCCTCTGTTCCAGGATCTCACTATCATCCTGGCTGCACCCAAGCCCCAGGCTGAATTCACCCGCCAGACTGGGGGCTCCCTCAAGGCCCCGACAGCCTCAGTACTCCATCTCCACCTCTTCCACCCAAACTCTCCTCCCCCCGACTGGGCTGACCCCAGGTACTTAAGGAGGCCCGCCCCTTGCCAATCCAGGTTGGGGATTGGTCAGAGCTCCTCAAGATACCTCAGGAAGCCTCACCTCCTTTTCCCCACCTTTTCTTCCAGAACTTTCTGAAGCAGAAAGGAGGGGTAACCAAGGGGTGTTACTCCCTGAAGTCACCAGTCACTCCCTAGGCCACTCCCCTGCCCAGGATCAAAACAATCAGGCCTGACTTCCAGCCATTATGGTACCACCACCATGCTTCACAGTAAGGATGGTATTGGCCAGGTGATGAGCGGTGCCTGGTCTCCTCCAGACATGACGCTTGACAAAGAGTTCAATCTTTGTTTCATCAGACCATAGAATTTTGTTTCTCATGGTCTGAGAGTCCTTCAGGTGCCCTTTGGCAAACTCCAGGTAGGCTGTCATGTGCCTTTTACTGAGGAGTGGCTTCCATCCAGCCATCTACCATACAGGCCTGATTGGTGGAGTGCTGCAGAGACAATTGTTCTTCTGGAAAGTTCACCTCTCTACAAAGAGAAATGCTGGAGCTCTGTCAGAGTGACCATTGGGTTCTTAGTCACCTCCCTGACTACAGCCCTTCTCCCCCCATTGCTAAGTTTGGTCAGGCAGTCCGCTCTAGGAAAAGTTTTGGTGGTTCCAAACTTCTTTCATTTACAGAGGATAGAGGCCACTGTGATCATCGGGACCTTCAAAGCTGCAGAAATTTTTCTGTACCCTTTCCCAGATCTGTGCCTCAATACAATCCTTTCCCGGAGGTCTGCAGACAATTCCTTGGACTTCATATGATAATTAAAAACTTCTGCGCTACTATATGTGTAATAAATTGAATACTATGTATGATAAGGTTGCTGCTTAACACCTAAAAGTATACCCACATACCTATAAATGAATAAATTAATAAGTATCGAAGCTCTAACCCAATGGATAGAATCAATATAAATAACAATTCATGTGCATAATGCCACCCAGTGGCTAAAGTGCATAGTGCATAATACTTAAACTAACACATCAATTTTAATACAAACTTATATACATATATTATTTGCACCATGTGATAAAAATTAATCAATAGTCCATTTAATGTGCATGTGCACAATTCATCTGAGTTATTAAAGCGAAAGTCTTCAGTGAAAGAACACACCAATCTTCATAGTGATGTGAACACCTCCACCAGTCAACCTTGGGTTAACATACATCCCTGGTGGGAATGATCACAATAGTAGAACATGTAAATGAAAGGAGCTGGATAGTGCTTCACTACGCATTCATTTATTCCTATTGGTTTGTGCTCTGACATGTACTGTTAACTGTGGGACCTTATATAGACAAGTGTGTGCCTTTCCAAATCATGTCCAGTCAAGTGAATTTACCACAGGTGGACTCCAGTCAAGTTGTAGAAACATCTCAGGGATGACCAGTGGAAACAGAATGCACCTGAGCTCGATTGTGAGTGTCATGGCAAAGGCTGTGAATACTTATGTACATGTTTTTTGTTTTTTTTTTAATAAACTTACAAAGATTTCAAACAAACTTCTTTTTACATTGTCATTATGGGGTGTTGTTTGTAGGATGTTGAGGAAAATAATTAATTTATTCCATTAAAAATCCGCTAAAAATCGCAGATCACAACCATTACTAGTAAAATATAAAAAAAAATAAAAACCCCAGAAATTAATTCTCATCATCCGTAAACGTGGCAACTTTTGCACAAACCAATCAATAAACGCAGATTGCGATTTTTTTTTACCAGAAATATGAGGAAGAATATAAATCGGCCAAAACTGATGAAAAAAAATGTTTTTTTATATTTTTTTTTTTTGGATTTGAATTTTACCAAAAAGTAAGAAATATTGTTTTGTCGCTCTTTCTTTGTTTATAGCGGCGATCAGAAATGACACCGCGGTGATCAAATACCACCAAATGAAAGCTCTATTTGTGGGGAAAAAAGGGCGCAAATTTTGTTTTGGTACAACGTCGCACGACCACGCAATTGTCAGTTAAATCGACGCAGTGCCGAATCGCAAAAAGTGCTCTGGTCAGGAAGGGGGTAAAACTTTCCGGGGCTGAAGTGGTTAAATACCACCAAAAGAAAGCTCTATTTGTGTGAAAAAAATGATAACAATTTCATTTGGGTACAGTGTTACATGACCACGCAATTTTCATTCAAAGCACAGCAGCGCTGAAAGCTGAAAATTGGCCTGGGCAGGAGGGGGGTTTAAGTGATCAGTAAGCAAGTGGTTAATAATTAATAAATCAACCCCAATAAATCCACTTTGCAGAGCTAGCAATTGTATAACAGTCACACACTAAATGAAATGCTGTTATCTAATGTTGCTCACAGTCTCACATGATAATGAAGTCAGGAGTTCAAGAACACAGTTTAGAAGTCATCATGTGAATTGTTGTATTACAATATGACAGTATTAGCACTTCGTCCAGCACTACAGTGTTAACAGCGGATGCATTACATCATTACCTGCCCCGCCAGGTATTGACAAAGCAGAGACACGTGAAATGCATATGTTTAATGGTTATCTATACAGACTTTAGGTGCTTTACAATACAAGCAGCTCTGATGGCTATCACTGTTATCCACAGGCTTGCTTGGCGGCAGCAAGGCAATGAACCGAGTTACCTCGGTGCTGACAGCAATAAAACTTGAGTATGAATCATTCATGAATGGATATTTACTGGTATCCTGTACATTTGCCCTAACGTTTAAGGAGAACATCATAAAAATAACGCAGATGAATGTGGGAAGTAAGGCAGAGGTGACGCCTGCCAATTTAAAAGAATTACAAAAAACACAATTATGAATTAGAGAAAACCTGCCAGACTGGAGTTTCAACAGGCCCAGCTGATATATTTAAAGTAGAACTATGGGTAAACCTTTTTTTTTATTTTGGATTAAGAGAAGGTTATAACCCCCGTATGGTTTATTTTGGCCATCTTTGTCCCATTGGGGAGATTTACCTTCACTTCCTGTCCCATAGCCACAACAGGAAGTGAGAGGAAATCCCTGCTAATTAAGGGGATTTCTTGGGGACCCGAGGTCACCAGAAGTAGTACCCCCATTGGAAGATTTCTCCTTTGTTACTTTTCTGGGGACAACCCAAAATTTGGGATTTTCTTTTACTTTCAATGACAATGGTAAACAGAACAAATAGAGAGAATGAATCTCCCTAATGGGGACACAGACGGCAATAAAAACGGACAGATGTTCTAATCCCTCTCCACTCTATCCAAAACTAGAAAAAAAAGTTTTGCCTTCAGTTATACTTTAACCACTTCAGCCCTGGAAGAATTTACCCCCTTCCTGACCAGAGCACTTTTTGATTCAGAACTGCATCTCTTTAACTGACAATTGCGCGGTCATGCAATGTTGTACCCAAACGGAATTAACTTCCATTTTTTCCCACAAATAGAGCTTTCTTTTGGTGGTATTTGATCACCTCTGTGTCACTTCTGATCACCGCTATAAAGAAAAAAGAGCTAAAATTTTGAAAAAAAAAAAATATTTCTTAATTTTTGCTATAATACATATCCAAAAAAAATATATAAAAACAAATCTATTCATCAGTTTAGGCCAAGATGTATTCTTCTACATATTTTTGGTAAAAAAAATTGCAATCGGCTTATATTGATCGGTTTGCGCAAAAGTTGCTGCATTTAAAACGATGAGAATTAATTTATGGCGTTTTCACTATTTTTTTTTTTACTAGTAATGGCGGCGATCTGCAATTTTTATTGGGACTGCGACATTGCGGCAGACATTTTTGACATTTTTTTGGGGCCACTGACATTTTTACAAGGATCAGAGCTAAAAAAAAACACTTACTGTATAAATCTCACTGGCAATGAAAGGGTTAACCTGTAGGGGACGATCTAGGGGTAAACTGTGTTCCCTCTCTGTGTTCTAACTGTATGGGGGGGCTGGGCTGGCAGGGGTATAACAGATCAGTAGATCAGTGTCATGCCGCATGTCAGAACGGGAAACGGTCGTGTTTACCCAGACGGCTCCCCGTTCTACCTTTCCAGTAGGGGATCGCGGGTCGCCGGTGGACATCAAGTCAGCCTGACCCGCGAGCATGCTCTCGGAGTGCGCATCGAAGGTGTGCTAGCGCCGCCGGTGTCGCACGCTCGCCCACAATTTGCGCATGCGCTGATCGCCGTTTATAAATGGCGATCTGCACAGCGGTGCCACTTTGCCACTGTATAGAGAGGACAGCAAAGATAACCATATTGTTGTACTGCTCCTCTGCAGCCTTCCAGAGACATATACGGCTCTCATTAACGCTTTAGAAATCAGACCCGAGCAGGAGCTGACACTGGAATTTGTCAAAGGCAAATTAATTGATGAATATGACAGAAGGAAAGAAAATACACATCATGATAACAAAGCTCTTAAGATATACAAAGCCACAAACAAAAAGCATAGCCTGTTTTCGCTGTAAAAGGACCGGTCACATAAAAAGGACTGTTCTATCTGGAAAGCTGAGCAGCGACAGCTAAGGCTATCCACAAAAGAAATAGGCAAAGCAGCAATGGCACCTTTAACCCTTTCGCCGTCAGGTTGTTACATTGTACAGACCCAGGAGTGGGGGTATTACACACAATCCGGTAGCTGATTGTGTGTGAAACTGACAGGCAGCCTCCTGCCTGTCAGATGAGAGCATTAGGGCAGCTCCGCTGCCGTCCCAGCACTCTCACACACCCCGGCCATGCTTACTGGGCTCCGCTTGCCCATCTGCGGGCCTGGGACTGTCATGGCAGGTGGTGACGGCTGGAGGGGTAGCTCCCCTTCTTTGTGTGACCCGTAAAGCAACGTCACTGACATCACTTCCGGGTCAAGCTCTCTGTGTCCCATGCACGCTCATCCATGAAATAATGTTTTGCAATGCAATCTGCGTTGCAAAACATTTAGTGGAACCTAGGGGAGACATAGGGGGTCTTTTAGACCCTGCATATCTCAATAAAGAAAACCTGTCACCAAAAAAAACTTACATAGGGGACTATTTGTCCCCTACGTGATGAAAAAAAAAGTTAGGTAAAAGCATTTTTTTTGCAAAAAATGAAGTTATACCCAAGCACATAAAATCCCCCCTTCCCCCCCAAAAAATTTTTTGAGGCCCCACCACCCCCACATGCACAAATGTAAACAAATGCGTCAGGGTACCTACTCATGAAAACGTTGACTGCGATATACAGTATCTCACAAAAGTGAGTACACCCCTCACATTTTTGTAAATATTTTATTATATCTTTTCATGTGACAACACTGAAGAAATTACAGTGAGTGTACAGTTTGTATAATAGTGTAAATTTGCTGTCCCCTCAAAATAACTCAACACACAGCCAATGATGTCTAAACTGCTGGCAAAAAGTGAGTACACCTCTAAGTGAAACTGTCCAAATTGGGCCCAATTAGCCATTTTACCTCCATGGTGTCATGTGACTCCTTAGTATTGCAAGGTCTCAGGTGTGAATGGGGAGCAGGTGTGTTAAATTTGGTGTTATCACTCTCTCTCTCTCTGTCATACGGGTCACTGGAAGTTCAACATGGCACCTCATGGCAAAGAACTCTCTGAGGATCTGAAAAAAATATTGTTGTAGCACTGTGGCCAAGACCATGCAGCGGTTTAACAGGACAGGTTCCACTCAGAACAGGCCTCGCCATGGTTGACCAAAGAAGTTGAGTACATGTGGTCAGTGTCATATCCAGAGGTTGTTTTTGGGAAATAGATGTATGAGTGCTGCCAACAGTGCTGCAGAGGTTGAAGGGGTGGGGGGTCAACCTGTCAGTGCTTAGACCATACGCCGCACACTGCATCAAATTGGCCTGCGTGGCTGTCATCCCAGAAGGAAGCCTCTTCTAAAGATGATTTAGAAAGAAAGCCTGCAAACAGTTTGCTGAAGACAAATAGACTAAGGACATGGATTACTGAAACCATGTCTTTTGGTCTGATGAGGCCAAGATAAACTTATTTGGTTCAGATGGTGTCAAGCATATGTGGCAGCAACCAGGTGAGGATTACAAAGACAAGTGTGTCTTGCTTACAGTCAAGCATGGTGGTGGGAGTGTCATGGTCTGGGGCTGAATGAGTGCTGCCAGCACTGGGGAGCTACAGTTCATTGAGGGAACCATGAATGCCAACATGTACTGTGACATACTGAAGCAGAGCATGATCCCCTCCCTTCGGGGACTGGGCCGCAGGGCAGTATTCCAACATGATAACGACCCCAAACACACCTCCAATACCATCACTGCCTTGCTAAAGAAGCTAAGGGTAAAGGTGATGGATTGGCCAAGCATGTCTCCAGACCTAAACCCTATCGAACATCTGTGGGGCATCCTCAAATGGAAGGTGGAGGAGCGCAAAATCTGTAACATCTACCAGCTCCATGATGTCGTCATAGAGGAGTGGAAGAGGACTCCAGAGGCAACCTGGGAAGCTCTGGTGAGCTCCATGCCCAAGAGGGTTAAGGCGGTACTGAAAAATAATGGTGGGCACACAAAATATTGACACTTTGGGCCCAATTTGGACATTTTCACTTAGGGGTGTACTCACTTTTGTTGCCAGCGGTTTAGACATTGTTGAGCTGTACACTCACTACTTTACATTGTAGCAAAGTGTCATTTATTCAGTGTTGTCACATGAAAAGATATAACAAAATATTTACAAAAACGTGAGGGGTGTACTCACTTTTGTGAGATAGTGTGATAGTGTACATGTTATATATCGCCGTGCACACCGGAGTGAGAGCAATAATTCTAACAGAAGAACTCCTCCATAACGCTAAACTGATACCTATAGGGGGCTTCTGAAGCATTGCCTATAGAAAATATAGCGTACTGAAGTTTGACGCCATTTTACAGGGCGCAGAAAAATTGAAGGTTTGGCAAGTTGGGTATCAATTTATTTGGTGCAACCTCGTCTTTTATATTTTACCAAAATATGGGTAATTTATTGCGTTTGTTTGCCCTAAAATTCATGTTAGTGTGTTTTTTACTGAAATTTTGCATTTCCTAGACCTTTGCGGTAATAGCGAGTGACATAAAAAATTGGAACTACCAATATTTTATATTCTAGGGTGTCTGCTTTCAGAAAATATATAATTTTGGGGGTTTTGTGTAATCTACAGGCCTAAAATTATTTTTTAAAGAGGAAGTAAACCCAGATTGGGTTTACTTCGTCAATATAACCCTGTTATGCATCGCATAGTAGCCCATTATAAGCCACTTACCTGGAAACGAAGCCTGCGACATCCAGGGATGTCCCCGCTCCAGGCCGCATCCATCTTCTGCCCCTCTTCCTTCCGGGGCCGCGACTCCGGCTCTGTGACTGGCCGGAGTCGCGTGACGTCACTCCCACGCATGCGCGCGGGAGCCGCCAGTCACGGCACAGGGTCAGTGGAGAAACGGCACGGAGGCTGCTTCTTCACTGCGCATGTGCCGATATGCGAAACACTGCATATCTCCTGAACCGTACAGGTTTGGGAGATATGCAGTGCACCTACAGGTAAGCCTTATTCTAGGCTTACCTGTAGCTTAAAGTGGTTGTCACAGGTTGACAACCACTTTAAACATGTATGCAAAAAACACATAAACGGCTCTGGCAGCTAAAGTGACACAGAGTGACTCACATGACTAGCGATGAGACCTTCTTCACAAACATTGATTATAGTGCAAAAGACAAAGTTTTCCTAGCAAACGGAAAAAGCATCATTGTAAAAGGTAAAGGCCAGGGCTTCCTGAACTGCATTACACCACAAGGCGAGCAGAGTATCCTTGTAAAGAAAGTGCTTTATGTTCCAGAATTATATGTCAGCCTTCTATCAGTGAAAAGTCTTGCAAACAATGGTCTCACGGTTAAGTTCCAGGGTGATGAATGCACAATTCACAATAATAAGCAATGCCTCGCAAAAGGAAAACTGGATGATCACCTATACAGGCTCATCACCACAGGCCAGCAAGCCAATATAGTCTCTAATAACCTACACAGCATATGTATTCACTTATGGCACAGGACGGCTGGGGCATAGAAATCCAGAAGCTATACAGGACATTATATAGAGAGGCTTATCAGAAGATTAGAGCCTTGCAAAGTCCTCATGAAATGCAAGTGCTGTATAGAAGCAAAAGCCACAGGCTTCTCAAAAAAAAAAAACATCTACCCCCTACAGCTCATATACAGTGACGTATGCGGTCCAATGAAATCTCCCACGTCAGACGGGAACAGATATCTACGGACTTTCATTGATTATTATTCCAGGTACGCAACTACTTATCTCATGAAACACAAGAATGAAACATCAGAGAAACTTCAAGAGTTTGTTGCCATGTCTGGCAACAAATCCCAATGGAAACCAGGAATAATACGCACCGGCAATGGGGGGGAATACATAAGCAAAGAAATAGCCTCATACCTGAAGAGACAAGGAATAGTACACCAGACAATCATGCCATACACTCATGAACAAAACGGTGTACCAGAAAGGAAAAATCACACTCTTATAGAAATGGCCAGGTGCATGTTGTTGGATGCCAACCTACCTCACAAGTACTGGGGAGAAGCAGTCATGACTGCAACCTACCTATAGAACAGACTACCCTCAAAAGCCATTAAAAGTACTCCATTTGAAATGTGGCATAGATCAAAGCCTGGCATAAGGCACATAAGAGTGTTTGGATGTAAAGCATATGTTTATATTCCAAGTGAAAAGCGATCCCAGCTGGAGAACAGAGCCATAGAGGGCATTTTTGTAGGTTACAGTGAGCAAACTAAGGGTTACAGATACCTACACCCAAAGACTGACAAAGTGACAATAAGCCATAGTGTTTATTTTGATGAGAGCCCATCACCAGAAACACAGATCCCTAAAAGCTGTGAAGTGCATATGCCAAGCAAACCAGAAGAAAAGGTCGACCAAAGCGATCCTGTGCAGGAATCAGAACAAGAGGTGGAACTCACATTGCCTAAAACAAGTTCCCCGCCAGATCCTGCTGAATTGCCTGAAGTCAGAAGATCCACTCGAACTACAAAGGGGATACCACCCCACAAGCTGTCATACACTGTCAAAACACACAGCATACTTGAACCAACGTCTCGGAAAGACATAGAAAAAGTGCCGAAATGTGAAGCCAATAAATGGAGAAAGGCAGATGATGAAGAATTAAAGTCACTTCAAGAAAATAAAACCTGGACACTCACAGAGTTCCCTCCTAACTGCAAAACTATAGGAAGTAAGTGGACTTTTAAAGAAAAGTCAGACGCAGAAGGGAATATCCACAAATACAAAGCCAGACTAGTTTCCAAGGGTTACTCCCAGAAATTTGGTGAAGATTATGATGAAACATTCGCTCCCGCCTTAAAACACTCCTCCATCAGAGCGCTTCTTAGCATTGCAGCCAGGAAGGGCATGCAAGTGAAACACCTAGACATTAAAACTGCTTTCCTATATGGTGGCATTAAGGAAGATCTCTACATGGAGCAATCACCAGGGTTTAAACAAGGAGATAACCTTGTATGTAAACTTCAGAAAAGCATCTACGGTCTTAAACAATCTGCAAGGATGTGGAATGAGAAAGTAAACAAAGTACTTACCAGAGAGGGATTCTCAAGGAGCAAAGCAGACCCTTGTCTCTACTCCAAGAATCAAGAAGACATATGGATATACATCCTTATCTATGTTGATGACATTATAACCTGTTTTGAACAAGAAGGGGATTACAATCAAATAGTCCACATGCTGAAAGAAAATTTTGAAATCAAAGAGCTAGGGAACATTAGCTACTATCTGGGAATCCAAATAGACAGAAAAGAGGGTGGAAGTTATCTTCTCAACCAATCTCAGAAAATCTCTGAAATCTTGGAACAATTCCATATGCAAGATGCAAAGGTCGTGAAAACTCCTATGGAACCAGGCTATCTAAAGAGCAATTAAGCAGAAAACTTGCAACCCAACAATGATATGTATCGCAGAGCAATCAGTAAGCTGCTATATGTCGCCACTGTGACAAGACCAGACATAGCCGCAGCAGTGGGCATACTCTGCAGGAAACTCTCGGCCCCCTGTCAGCATGACTGGAATGCAGTAAAAAGAGCTATGCAGCACCTCAAAGGAACAATTTAGATGAAGTTATCGTCACCAGCAACATCCAATCCAAAACTGTTCGGATATTCCCATGCTGATTGGGCCAGGGGCTGTACAGACCGCAAATCCACAAGTGGGTTCATCTTCCAGTATGGGGAAAGAACCATAAGTTGGTCTAGTCGACAGCAAGCGACTGTCGCTCTATCTTCAACTGAAGCAGAGTAAATTGCAGCAGCACACGCGTGTCAAGAAGCAATATGGATTTGTCAACTTTTTGTGGACATTGGGATAGACATTTCAAAACCAATTCCCATTTTTGAAGACAACCAGGGATGTATAAAGCTTACGGAATCAGAAAGGGTTAACCCTCGGACCAAACACATCAAGTATCACCTACTGAGGGATGAAGGTGTTATTGGCATTCAATACCTCCCATCAGAGGCGATGATGCACTCACTAAGCCTTTGCTGAAGGAACATCATAGCTATTTCCAGAAGAAGCTGAATATAATTTGACAAAGCACATGCTGTTGAGAAGGGGTGTTGGAAAAGCACCAGCAATCTGCTTTCATATGGTGACTGTGTATATGAATTTTAGCTGTCTATGCCAGCAGGTGGCACTGTAGTATTATAGTGCAATGTAACTCTATTGTAATGTCTATTGTATATGAGAGGAAGTGCTTCTTTCCGTTAGTTCCTGTTACCATGATGTAAAGACATGTTCTGATATTCCTCTATGAAATAAAGTCGGGGGACGGTGAAACATAAAGAATAAGACATGGCAAAATGGTAAAGAATCATAAAACGGGTACAAAAAAATGTAAGATGGCTACAGTTAAAATATAAACATTCAGCAACGTTGTTAAAGATAGTCATTTTACTACCTCATTCCATCCTTCGATGCAGATTCTAAAGGTTGGGGACCTGAGTAAGTACTCAGAATCTGACCCCTGGTTTGTTTGCCATCATATTGGGAAATATGTTTTGTGTCAAAGCCAGTGGACAGTCCTAGACTAATGAAACTCTAGTATTCAGGTTCCTAACCTCAGCTAAGCCCAGTAAAAGTGATATACTGTATGCAGTGATGGCTGGTGCTCAATATTTTGGGGGGGGTGGCACACAAACCTGCCCCCCTCACTCACACATAACGCCACCAACAAACCCCCACCCCCCTGCACAGCCAAGCCTCAGTACTCACACTGCTCCCTGCACCAGCTCCCACTCATCCTCCCATCTGCTGCTGCAATCTCCTTCTCGGCAGTGGAAGAGTGGCTTTCCCTGAAGAAGAGCTGCAGCCAATACACGCTCCTGGCCCAGGCTTCTGCTATGGGCTCTGCTAGGAGGACGGGATGGGCTCTATGGAGTCGGGAAGGCGGCAATCAGTGCTGAGAGGCCGTTGCTTCTCCTTTGGCCGGCAGTCCTAAGACTCTCAGCTCAATCGGGTCCCATGACCTGCTTCGTGATTGGCCGGGAGGAGAAGCAGAAAGACATTAGCTAATATTAATTTGCTAATATCACACAACTGGGTGAGCTCAGGGCGCACCGAGCCCACCCTTTTTTGAAGCCAATTAGAGCCTCAGGCTGTAAACATGTTCTTCAAAAAAGAAAAAAACCCATTGAAATCTATGCGTCCGGCTCTCTGCATGTGGATTAGGGGCCAGGCACATGGATTAGGGGGCTGTGCCCCTGCACCCCTAGTGGAGCAGCCACCACTGACTGTATGTGTGCCAGTGCAGAGATGTCCAGTATTGTAAGCGTCTCTGCTATTTTGTAGTGATTATGTTTCAGAAGACTCTCTCAAGGACTTAGAATGAGAGTCAGAATAAGAATTAGGTTTTCTTACCTTCTCAATGCAGGAATATTGTTTTTATTTTAATAAGAAAGAATCAAAATTATCTATTGCTAAGTAAAATTATATATCAATAATTTATTTGGAAAACTAATCAAACATTTTTACACATTCAGCATTTTACAGATCTTTTCGAAGTTCACATACATGGATTATATTGAGCTGCGTTTATGGCCATGTAAGCTGTAAAGTGCACCTTTGATATGTCTGGCTGAGCAATGGACTAGCGTGGCAGTGATGTGGAAATATATTAACTTTAGGGAAGTAATTAAGAGAAGATGTAGTAGGTTATGAATCTATGTTAAGAAGATCTTAACCATAAACAGATTACATTTTAGTTTGTTAAAGCACTGTGCATCATTAACTACTCTCATAATATATTCTTTTTACCTTTTTTTACCTTTTTTGCATCTCAACACTGATGATCTCCTCCGGTCTTTTCTTGCATGCACAAGCTACAGCGTCAGATAAACATCATTGCTGTGGAAGGGCATCCTGATGGTGACAATGTCTAAGTAATGCTTGCTGGAACTTCCATTTATACTCTCTTTTAGGGGTGTGTGTGATCGATGGACAATGCTGGAGCACAACTGGGGGACAGCTATCACCCCTTAACAGGATATCCAATCATTGTGCTTAAAGGGGTTGTAAACCCTCACGGTTTTCACCTTAATGCATTCTATGCATTAAGGTGAAAAACCTTCTGTAGTGCAGCAGCCCCCCAGAGCCCCCTTTTACTTACCTGAGCCCGATCGTTCCAGCGACAGGGATGAGCACACCCACTCCAGCCAGTGTCTCGGGTCCTCATTGGATAGATTGATAGCAGCAGGATCCATTGGCTCCCGCTGCTGTCAATCAAATCCATTGACACAAGAGCCGGGGGGCGGGGCTGAGTCCTGCTGTCTGTGTCAATGGACGGAGCAACAGGACACGGGAGCGCACCCGCACGAGTGTCCCCATGAAAAGCGCTTCTCTGAAGGGGCACTCGATGCGGGGAGGAGCCATCAACGCCGCTGGGGGACCCCAGAAGAAGAGGATCGGGGCCACTCTGTGCAAAACCCTTGCACAGCGGAGGTAAGTATAACATATTTGTTATTTTAAAAAAAAGAAACTTTACAACACCTTTAAATCGCGCTTGGCAAATTAATCGATCAAATTAAATGAAGCTGAGAAAGTAAAAAATCTGACTGCAGCACTCACTGATATTCATACATAAATATTGACAGACAAATGGAAAACTTCTAATTCAATATAGTGTATAACAAACAAATACAAAAATAAAAAAGATCCTATAAACAAAATATCAAAGTTCACCAAAAGTGTGCATAATCTTCAGGCCGCATACTGAAGAGAATTTATAGGTAGGATGACCTAAGTTAAAGTGGTTATAAAAGCAGAAGTTATTTTTTTACATTCTATGCATTAAGATGAAAAAAACCTTCAGTGTGCAGCAGCTCCCTCAGCCCCCTAATACTTACCTGAGCCCCACCTCAATCCAGCAATGTTGCACAAGGCCCTTGGTTGCCTTACCTTCTAATTGTCAGAGACACAGCAGCGGGTGCTGTTGGCTCCCGCTGTTGTCAAAGTCAGTGAGCTAACGAGGAGAGAGAGGGGCGGGACCAAGCCATGGCTCCGTGTCTGAATGGACACACAGAGCAGTGGCTCGGCTCGGGTGCCCCCATAGCAAGCTGTTTGCTGTGGGGGCACTCTGCAGGAGAGAGGGGCCAGGAGCACCAGCGAGGGACCCGATAAGAAAAAACGTTACACAGAGCAGGTAAGTATAAGATTTTTGTTGTTTTTAAACAAGAAAAAACAAGGCTTTAATATTATTTTAACTTAATAATTTTTTAGAAAATTAAGTTGAACTTTTAGAATATGGTGCAAAAATGTATATTTGTCACCAAAGGAGATTGTAAACACCTGGAATTAAATAAAAATCAAAGGTGAAAACTTCCTTGTCTTTATAAAATTAGCATATCTGAAGAGTGCTAATACATTTCGCAAATGTTTGTTATTAGATTTTATTGCATAGTTTAAGTCCAGATGGCCTTATTTTATTGCTGCTATTATACACCTAGTCCAGGTGGCTGCCTAGTGAATTTTATTTGTTTGTTTATCCAGCCATTACGTTCATTGTGATTGAATGTTTTTTTTTCCAGGCTCATGTAGGTTAACATTTACATTATCATTTAGTATTTATCTTAAGACTCTGTTCAGATTGGTAACACATAAATCGCACAGTACAGTGCATTGTAGTGCTATTAATTTAGAAGGACACCCCAATGAACGTTCATTTTAGCACACACAACACACAGATATGAACTGAATATTGATCACACCTGATGTACTGACGGCCTATCTCATTTCTTGAGACCCTAACAAGCCAGGAAAGGACAAATACCCCCCAAAAGACCCCTTTTTGGAAAGTATACATTCCAAGGTATTTAGTAAGAGTCATGGTGAATTTTTTGAAGTCGTAATTTTTCCCCACAATTCTTTGCAAAATGAAGATTTTGTTTTGTTTTTTTTTTTTCACAAAATTATGTTAACAGGTTATTTCTCACACCCAGCATAAGCATACCACAAATTACACCCCAAAACACATTCTACTACTCCTCCTGAGTATGGCGATACCACATATGTGAGACTTTTACACAGCCAGGCCACATACAGAGGCCCAACATGCAGGGAGCACCACCAAGCGTTCCAGGAGCATGAGTTACACATATAATTTCTTGACTACCTCTTGCACTTTTGAAGGTCCTGGAGCACCAGGACAATGGAAACGCCCAAAAAATTACCCCATTTTGGAAAGCAAACACTCCAACGTATATTCTAGGAAGCATAATGAGTCTTTTGAACATGTCATTTTTTCCACAAGATTTTGGAAAATGTGGAAAGAAAATGAAAACGCATTTTTTTTTTTACACAAAGTTGTCCATTTATACAATATTTCTAACACACAGCATGTACCTAGCAAAAATTACACCCCAAAATATATTCTGCTACTCCTCCCGAGTATGGCGATACCACACGTGTGACACTTTTACACAGCCTGGCCACATACAGAGGCCCAATATGTAGGGAGCACCGTCAGGTGTTATAGGGGCATACTTTTCAAATCTAATTTGACTATCTATTACACTATTGTGTAGCTCAATGGAATACGAGAGTGCTCACCAGCAACCTAGCAGTTCATTGAGAACTACAAGCCATCAGCTTGGTTGATGTTAGTGATGGTAGCTCAATGGACTACAAGAGTGCTTACCAGCAACCTAGCAGTTCATTGAGAACTACAAGTCATCAGCTTGGTTAATGGTAGTGATGGTAGCTCAATGGACTACGAGAATGCTCACCAGCAACCTAGCAGTTCATTGAGAACTACAAGCCATCTGCTTGGTTGATGGTAGTGATGGTAGCTCAATGGACTACGAGAGTGCTCACCAGCAACCTAGCAGTCCATTGAGATCTACAAGCCATCTGCTTGGCTGATGGTAGTGAATAAATGAGGGGCAGATCAGGGAGGTGAGGTGGTGGATGCTCAACATGTTACATGTTACACCCTAAATAAGGGTGTAACATGTTGAGAAAGGTGGACTTATCCTTTAAAACCTACATTCTGAGACCTTGACAGACCATTAAAAATGAATAAGCTGCCTAGCCACAAAGTATGGTATTATAAAAATAAGGCACATTAACATGTGTGCAGTAATGTATAGTAACAAAAAAGCACAAATAGATCTATCCAATTACACTCCAACTAAAATAGATCATAGATCCGCACCACTATAGATGTAAGTATCCAACCACTATTACTAGACACAGCTGCCACTTTAAATAAATCATAAATCGATAAATCAAGGTACAACTATATCCATAGGACATAAGCAGAGCTACAGCACAACAGCAAAAAGTCATATAAAACCAACACCCCGTGTTGATAAGATTTCATCCACCATACACCGCGTCAACATTTTTCTCTAGAGCATGAGAAGTGCCTAGCAACTAGTTGCGGTAAGAGTCCTTCTTTTGGGGAAGTCGGGCACCTGCATGTTCACGTGGTGTATGGTGGATGAAATCTTATCAAAGCTCCTAAGAAAGTGTACTTGGTTGAACCGGAACTTTATTAATATATTTTTAAAATTCCTCATCACTATGGACTGTCACCTATCACGGGGTGTTGGTTTTATATGACTTTTTGATGTTTAATCTGATGTGCTGTAGCGCTGCTTATGTCCTATGGATATAGTTGTACCTTAATGTATAGCAACAGTCTGAATTTCCTTCATTTTAACCACTTCAGCTCCAGAAGGTTTTACCTATTTCCTGACCAAGCCATTTTTTACGATACGGCTCTGCATTGCTTTAACTAACAATTGCACGGCCGTGCGATGCTGTACTCAAATAAAATATATGTCCTTTTTTTCCCACAAATAGAGCTTTCTTTTGGTGGTATTTGATCACCTCTGCATTTTTTATTTTTTGCGCTATAAACAAAAAAAGACTAATCATTTTGAATAAAAAACAATATTTTTTACTTTCTGCTATAAAACATTCCCAAAAAATGTTTTTAAAAAAATCAAATTTCTGCGCTGCCGCAGTATATATGTGGTGAGCGGTCTGGAAGCGGTTAAATTGTATGTTCCATGAGCAGGGCCCCCTATTCCTTCTGTATTGAACTGTGTTGTAATTATTCTATCTCCCTTTATATTGTAAAGCCCTGCACACATTATTGACGCTATTTAAATCCAATATAGTAATAATAATAATAATAAAATCTTTCTTGGCCCAATTTAGGCCCTTGCCTGCTCTAGTGAATTACACATTTGTCTCTCATGTACTCAAAAGCTTGATCACCACATTCTAAGAATACAAGTTTCCTAGCGGTCTCTGGTTTTGGAGTCATTGAACCAGAAAAACATGTAGATTACTAATCAGTGACCCAGAAAGCATCAGCATCGTTGCATTAGCATAACAGCTATAGAACTAGTATTCTCAGTTCAGCTATATCAAACTTCATATAGTGTCTCAGTAGAGGTTCCATTCAATGAATTATCATCAGAGAAATCCATCAAACTCTCACCACAATGGCTAGTCCTAAATCACTTCATCACTTTGCTAAACATTTTCTGGCATGCATGCAGTTCTTTAGAGGCTCCCTCAGGACACATAGCATAAAATGATTTTATAAAATGAATCATTCCCTAGACTAAACTGATTATTCATTGATGAATGACAGATCTTTCTGGTGTCTTGGGTGTATAAGTCAACTTCAAGTGCATAAATTACATGAATGGCCACCTTTACTAAATGGCTGAAGAGTACATGAGTGTAATATTTAAATATGAACTTCAACGCATTTAGAAAGAATCTGACACATGTATGTAGTGGTACCCCCGTAGGGGCTGCTGGGGATTGTGGTCCGTCTCACACCCTGCACCAGCAGGCACACAAATTTCCAGACATACAGCTGTCAAGAAATGGTCCTTGTACTTGTCTTTTTTTTTTTAATTGAGGGGATTATAACTTGGATGGGAATAGGGTACATATGGGATGCCCACTAAACCACTTCAGCCCCGGAAGGATTTCACGCTTTAGGACCAGAGCACTTTTTGCGATTCGGCAGTGCGTCGCTTTAACTGACAATTGCGCGGTCGTGCAACCTTGTACCCAAACAAAATTTGCGTCCTTTTTTCCCCACAAATAGAGCTTTCTTTTGGTGGTATTTGATCCCCTGGGAAAAATGGACATGGTGTAAACTAAATAGTGGGCATGGCTTAAAGGGGGCATGTCTTAATGGGTATGACTCGCATCTGAGATGAACGAAGGATGGAGGATAGGGAGGGAAGGAGAGAGAAGAGAAGGAAGGAAAGAAAGAAAGAGGGATGGAGGGACAGCAGGCCCAGATCCTACACCACAATAACAATATGTGTATTCCAGAAAGTTTAACAATCATCAGATAAAGATACTCCAAACACCTGGTGTTAACGCTTCAATCATCTCGGCACCATGGTTGGTATGGTGTCAGGATGATTGAAGCGCATTATTTCTATTATTGAATTCTAATATAAAATTAAATAGTTACAACTCACCATAATGCAGAATCAGTGGGAGCCCTGAGTGTGTCACTTGCCACCGTCGCCTGCCACCAGATGCCATCAGTTGTCCCCAGCGGGGTCCCTCCTTCCATCAGGTGACCCCAGCAAAGTCCCTCCTTCCATCAGGTGTCCCCAGCAAAGTCCCTCCTTCCATCAGGTGTCCCCAGTGGAGTCCCTCCTTCCATCAGGTGTCCCCAGCAAAGTCCCTCCTTCCATCAGGTGTCCCCAGGGGAGTCCCTCCTTCCATCGGGTGCCCCCAGTGGAGTTCCTCCTTCCATCAGGTGCCCCCAGCGGAGTTGCTCCTTCCATTAGGGACCCCCAGTGGAGTCCCTCCTTACATCACAGGTGCCCCCAGCAGAGTCCCTCCTTCCATTAGGTGCCCCCAGCGGAGTCCTTTCTTCCATTGGGTGTCCCCAGCGGAGTCCCTCCTTACATCACAGGTGACCCCAGTGGAGTCCCTCCTTCCATTAGGTGCCCCCAGCGGAGTACCTCCTTACATCACAGGTGTCCCCAGCGGAGTGTCTCGTTACATCACAGGTTCCCCCAGCAGAGTGCCTCCTTACATCATAGGTGCCCCTATCGGAGTGTCCCTCCTTACATCACAGGTGCCCCCTGTGGAGTGCCTCCTTACATCACAGGTGCCCCCCAGCGGAGTGCCTTCTTACATCACAGGTGCCCCCAGCAGAGTGTCCCTCCTTACATCACAGGTGCCCCCAGCAGAGTGCCTCTTACATCACAGGTGCCCCCAGCAGAGTGCCTCTTACATCACAGGTGCCCCCAGCAGAGTGCCTCCTTACATCACAGGTGCCCGCAGCGGAGTGTCCCTCGTTACATCACAGAGAGGTGATGTGGGAGGCAGTGAGAGATGATGTCATCTCTCTGCTCCCCATCACACCTCCGACATTGCAGTGGCCAGGTTGTGAGGGTGGAAGAGTAGAGAGAGGTGATGTCATTTCTGCTCACCCGCCCCGCTCGCTCGCTTCTCATCAGCAGCCTGTTCGCAGCTCCCTTATGCAGGCTGTCACGGCTCTGTGAAGCTGCCTGCTCGTGGCTCTGTCAAGCTGCCCGCTCACTCGTTGCTCTGTCAAGCCCGTCCGCTATTAGGGACTATGGACAGGACATCCGGGGCTGCAGCCTCGATAGCCACACCCTGGCAATGCATTCTTTCAATGGTGCCTTCTTAAAGTAGACTTGAACTTAAAAAATTGAAGATCTGCCATACTCTAGAGCAGTGTTCCCCAACCCAGTCCTCAAGGCCCACCAACAGGTCATGTTTTCAAGATTTCCCTCAGATGAATCAGCTGTGGTAATTACTAAGGGCCCGTTCACACTGAGGCGATCCTAGGCGATTTGCGATCCGACTTGTGTCGCCCCAATTCGCCTCAAATCGCCTGACATCAGAAATCCCATTGGAATGAATGGAGCCGTCTTAATATGCGCTACTCAAGTCCAAAGTGATTCCAAAAAAGGTTCCTGTACTATTTTCAAGTGGCTTCTAGGCGAATTGAGCCCATAGAAGTCAATGGAAGTTCGCTTCCAAGTCGGATCCCCGTCTATTAAGAAGCGACTTTCCAGGAAGAACATAATTTTGCCAGAAAACACATCTCTCATGTCCCAGGTACTCGTGTTGAAATCGCCTGAAATCGCCTAAAATCGCCTGATATCACGCAGAAGTCGCGACGCAATCGTGCCGCTTCGCCTTTTCAAATCGCCTAGCAAAGTCTCCCTGAAGTCGGATCGCCTCAGTGTGAACCGGCCCTTAGGCAGTTACACTGATCAAATCACCTGTGCAAATTAATGGAAATCCTGAAAACATGACCTGTTGGTGGGCCTTGAGGACAGGGTTGGGGAACACTGTTCTAGAGAACATCAAGAAGTGTTCAACTTTTTCTTGACTTCCTCCTGAAAAATAGCAGTACACTTCCTGTCATGTGACTGTGCCTAGGCACGCCTGTGTCTTGGGCCTCATACCTATATATCTGAAGGGTGAGAGTCTTATGAGATTTAGAGTGAGATTTGGCGGTCACTTCTGCATTGCTCACTGTTCTCTTTGTTGGAAGCTGTACATGAGGACCAACAGTACAAGGATTTCCATGCTTCTGCTACATTCATTATGCCAGATCCGTGCTTGCTGCTGCTTCTTGATCATTAGTTCTCTTGTTTGGGGTACCAGCATTCACTATGTCTACAATGTCACTGTGTGTGTAGGTGCATGTCCAGTAACAAGCTCTGCACACTTTTATTACGGATAGTGTGACATTTTGGGGTTGATTTACCAAAGGCTACTAAGCTGTGCCCTTTACAAAGTGCAGTTGCTCCACAGCTTAGTAAATGAGCAGTCGCTCTGCTGACTTCCATCATCTAATCATGTGCCAGCAAAAATGCTGTTTTTTTTAATTTTCCTTGCAGGTGATTGGGTACTCTTTGCAAAGTGAAGCTTTGTCTCATTTACTAAGCTCTGGAGCGACTGCACATAGAGAGTGCAACTGCACTTTGCAAAGTGCACAGCCTACCTGCCCTTAGTAAATCAACCACTTATCTGCAGCTTCCTTAAGAACTGCTAAAGTGGTTGTAAAGGTAAAGGGTTTTTGCATTTTCTGCATTAAAGTGGATGTAAACTCGAAACCTGAAAAAAAATTGTATTAATAATTCTGCCAAGTAGAGTATAGGATGTCATGTCATCTGTGCCCAGTCTTACCAGGAAGAGTTAATCCAGCTCTGAGCAATCTCCTTATCTTTTTTCAGTAAGAAAAAAGATATCTGAGAAATAGGAGACGTTCTTGCCGTGCTGTGTGAGTGACAGATAATTTCCTTATCTCATGCACAGAGCAGAGGAAGCTTCACACTCCCCCTCTTTTCTCCAGCTGTCCCAGTATTGGCTGCTCCACACCTCAGCATGATTGGGCATGCTGAAGTCATGTGGCATCTTTCCTGAGTTTTGACAGGATGTTTCTCAAAACTCAAGGATAGCAAAGTAGGACAATGTAGAGGTGGGTGGGGAGTCTTGTGACATCACAACTCCACCCATCGAGCTCCAGCAAAGAGATCTACCCACTGATTCCAGAGATTTGTGGGGCTGCTACTGCTAAAAGGGGTGACATTTGCAGGGTAGGGATACAGGCGGGAGACTTGCATGTATATATACATTAATACTGTGCCATTAGTTTATACTGGGTGAGTGGTGGGTTTACATCCACTTTAACCTCCCTGACGGTATGATTATGTCAGATTTTTGCGTCTCAAAGTGGTACATTGTTTTGCATAAAAATTTGCCGTATTATTTTGTTGGCCTGTAATTCTTAGGAATAACTCAAAATAACTTAAATCTGTCCAAACAAGAGTCTAGTAGACATCCCAGGTATGATAAAGTTTGAAACATGAAATCATAAATTATAATATAATAAATAACTATAAATAATAATATAATAATAATAAAATGTATTAAATAATGTAATTAAATCAAAAATACTAAAATTTGCTCAGTTGAAGAATTGTCACTGTCACCACTTTCAGTGTCTGATGACGAATTTCCCTATGAATCAGTATCGCTCAATTCTGCAAGCGATTCTTATCTACTATTGCTGTTCCCTAGCTGGTCAAAAAAACGCTTTTGACGTGAATGGACGCTTTTTAGATGCCATGGACATTCTCAAGTTTCCAGGCAGAAAGAATGGCATATATAATATGCATGTATAATATGTGCATGCAGAGCATTACAGTGTACTGTATGTGTTGTGTGTGTTTCATTTTTTGAATTTGCCACCTGACTCCATCTCCATGTGACGCGACGCGATGCTCGCAGGGAACGGTGCCTGGCACACAGTACCCGCAGACACAGCGGGAGGACATTGCAGGATCCAGGGGACAAGGCAAGTAACTTTGCCTGGATGCTGCAATGCAACCCTGAGTGTGGCTTGGGGTTAACTCTTTTGGCAATAAAAATTAACCCCGAGCCACACTCAGGAATACCGCCAAAGGGAGCTACAGTCCGTACTTAGGGAGCACAGGTACTGTGCGCATACATCCATCCCTGTAAACATGAATACTCTTGAACTTGTCTTTACCAATCGCATCCTGTCATTGATTTGCACAGGTGATTGTACAGAACACCTGTAACCCCTGGATGCAGGATTCTGCAGAGACATACTACTGTATGACCCTGCACTCCCATGTGAATGTAGCTTTATATTCTAAACAATATTTGGGCTACCATTTAAATTTACACTTTAAGTAAATGCAATAATAATAATAACGTATACCCAATATGAAATTGTAAAAGTGTGACCTAAGTTGCATAAGAGAAACAAAGTTTATTCAGTCAATGGTGCCATTTGCAAAGTCCTGTAGACTATAGAAACCATTCAGAATTCACTTAGTGTTACTAAACCCAGGACACTGCATTCACTATATCTGGTTTCCCAAAGTTCAGTGGGGCAAATAAGTATTTAGTCAGCCACCAATTGTGCAAGTTCTCCCACTTAAAAAGATGAGAGAGGCCTGTAATTTTCATCATAGGGTACACTTCAACTATGAGAGACAGAATGAGGAAAAAAATCCAGAAAATCACATTGTCTGATTTTTAAAGAATTGATTTGCAAATTATGGTGCAAAATAAGCATTTGGTCAATAACAAAAGTTCATCTCAATACTTTGTTATATACCCTTTGTTGACAATAACAGAGGTCAAACGTTTTCTGTAAGTCTCCACAAGGTTTTTACACACGGTTGCTGGTAGTTTGGCCCATTCCTCCATGCAGATCTCATCTAGAGCAGTGATGGTTTGGGGCTGTCGCTGGGCAACACTGATTTTCAACTCCATCCAAAGATTTTCTATGGGGTTGAGATCTGGAGACTGGCTAGGCCACTCCAGGACCTTGAAATGCTTCTTACGATGCCACTCCTTCGTTGCCCGGGTGGTGTGTTTGGGATCATTGTCATGCTGAAAGACCCAGCCACGTTTCATCTTCAATGCCCTTGCTGATGGAAGGAGGTTTTTACTCAAAATCTCACGATACATGGCCCCATTCATTCTTTCCTTTACATGGATCAGTCTTCCTGGTCCCTTTGCAGAAAAACAGCTCCAAAGCATGATGTTTCTACCCCCATGCTTCACAGTAGGTATGGTGTTCTTTGGATGCAACTCAGCATTCTTTCTCCTCCAAACACGACAAGTTGAGTTTTTACCAAAAAGTTCTATTTTGGTTTCATCTGACCATATGACATTCTCCCAATCCTCTTCTGGATCATCCAAATGCTCTCTAGCAAACTTCAGACGGGCCCGGATATGTACTGGCTTAAGCAGGGGGACACGTCTGGCACTGCAGGATTTGAGTCCCTGGCGGCGTAGTGTGTTACTGATGGTTGCCTTTGTTACTTTGGTCCCAGCTCTCTGCACGTCATTCACTAGTTCCCCCCGTGTAGTTCTGGGATTTTTGCTCACTGTTCTTGTGATCATTTTGACCCCACGGGGTGAGATCTTGCGTGGAGCTCCAGATCGAAGGAGATTATCAGTGGTCTTGTATGTCTTCCATTTTCTAATAATTGCTCCCATAGCGGATTTCTTTACACCACGCTGCTTACCTATTGCAGATTCAGTCTTCCCAGCCTGGTGCAGGTCTACAATTTTGTTTCTCGTGTCCTTTGACAGCTCTTTGGTCTTGGCCATTGTGGAGATTGGAGTCTGAATGTTTGAGGTTGTGGACAGGTGTCTTTTATGCTGATAACGAGTTCAAACAGATGCCATTAATACAGGTAACGAGTGGAGGACAGAGGAGCCTCTTAAAGAAGAAGTCACATGTCTGTGAGAGACAGAAATCTTGCTTTTTTGTAGGTGACCAAATACTTATTTTCCACCATAATTGCCAAGTAAATTCTTTAAAAATCAGACAATGTGATTTTCTGGATTTTTTTTTCTCATTCTGTCTCTCATAGTTGAAGTGTACCCTATGATGAAAATTATAGGACTCTCTCATCTTTTTAAGTGGGATAACTTGCACAATTGGTGGCTGACTAAATACTTTTTTGCCCCACTGTACATAGAACATGGAATCTATGAGCAGAAAATTAAACTATTTTAGTAAATACAAACCGCTAAATACCTTTTCTCATCAGCAGTATATAGCAGTCTGATAACTACCAGTGTCTGATTAAAGCTTGTAGCAGAAGCTTTCATTCTCCTCTGACTGTCCTATGAGTCTGCATGGCCCCTGACCCTCTGTCTGGACAGTGCTGATTGGCCCTGTGGTGATCACATGCACCCTCCCAAATAAAAAGAAAAAACTCTCTAGCAATACGCAAATTCCTATTTTATGGTTGTTATAGGATGTGCATTTAGTATATTGTGCTTTTATGCTATTTTATTAAATTAGGTTGCCATACTGCAGAAAATCCCAAATGAAAATGATTTCTGACACCGCTTCTGTGTTTCTAAGAAAACATAAATTCAAATTAAAGCCTAGTGTCAGTTTCTGGCAAATTTCACATAGACAAACTTTCAAATTGGCAATTTTGTAAACACGAATTACTTATGTTGGACCCTTAT
The DNA here is from genome assembly GCA_018402905.1 of Glandirana rugosa. NCBI lineage: Eukaryota > Metazoa > Chordata > Amphibia > Anura > Ranidae > Glandirana > Glandirana rugosa. Next base: position 588,574 of record BLSH010334086.1, on the reverse strand, counting down.
GAATATACGTGTCTTGAAATATTCATTGAGCCCAGTGTGCATTGTACAGATTTTAAATTTTTTGTTGTGGCGGATCAATAGATGTGTGTGTTTTTTTATGCTATAATTCAATAAACCTGTAAAGGAATTGCAGAATTTTGTGCCATAGCCTCCACAAAGGCAGGTAGGAAAATAGGAGCATATGTGGATCCCTCAATATCCTTAAAGTATTTGTGAACCCAAAAGTATAAATTACTGCCAGCCCCTCTATTATACTTAGGCATACCATACTGTATAAAAAACAACAACAATAAGTTTGGAGCTGGGGGTCTGGGACATAGATACCTATGGGGTCGATGTGTGGTGCCCTTTAGGAGTCCAAGGAGCAGCTGTGTGGAACCTCTGCACCAGGAGCGCTGTCAGAAAAAACAATTGCAACACTCAGAATAAATAAAAGTCCTGAATGGGAACATCTATTGACAGGAAACAATGTCCTTAAAAACAATCTCTGATTGAGTCAATGGGGTTAAAATGACAAACAAGTTTATTGAAACAATGGTGTAGGTTGATAAAAGCGAACAAGCAAAGCTCTCCTCACACCGATGGGATGCTGATCAAAAGGGGTACCTTGGCAAACCACGTGATGTAAGCCGATTGTGTAGAGCGGTGCTGCGGTGATCAACTGGGCTCCTGATGTGCAAAGCAAATCTCCACCAGAGGGAGGAAAGAGGTGGATGCTAAGCCAGGTAGGTGGAACAAACTGTCAGGCTTAAAGCATGGTGTCCGGAAGAGGAACAGCCATTGGGATAAGGAGCGCTGAACGGCAGCTGAGTGCACCGCTGCATGGACTGGCAGGTGGAAACATCCAAACGTGACGTCAGGCGCTCAGGAAAGCAGGGATCCAGAAGCGAGGCTTGGTACCACACAGTATAAGCGTTTTATTAAAATGAGGCATGTAAATACCTTTTTAGAACGATCTTCAGGACGGTCACATGACTCGCGGCCGCTGTACACCTCAGATACATGGTTACTGCAGGAGGGGCTGAGATCTCCCTCTGACGTCGGTCAGGGAGGTCACATGGCAGCCCAGCCCCTCTCACAGTAGCCCTGGAGACCGGCCGAGAGTCACATGAATATTGCTCTAAAAGGGTATTTACATGCCTCGTTTTAATAAAAGATTTATACAGTGTGGTATGCCCAGATATAATAGAGTGGATGACAGTGATCATTTGTAAAATGTTATTTATAATAACAGCGGCGGGGAGGGGGGGCAGAGACAGAGAAACAGAACACGGAGCTGACAGGCAGGGAGAAGGGGATGAGGGGAGAGAGAGGAGAGAGGAGAGCTGTGGATGACGGAGGGATGTACCCTGACCACCGTAGTCAGGGTTCAGCAGCCATGATTATCATGGTCAGCACAGAGAGGGGGACACAGGAAGTGGCAGGGTCAGGCAGGTTTTTTTACAGTTTACAGAGAGGCAGATAACACAGCACAAGCACTGTGCTGTTTAATCTGCTTTAGGCCTCATGCACACAGGACATTTTTGGACGTTTTTATAGCTGCTATTTTTAGCTTCAGACATTTTTTCCTACAGTCAATAAAAACCCCATCATGTTATCCTATGTGTCCATGCACACATAGGCTGTTATAAACTGTTTTTGGATGGGGGGTTTTTGAGCCGTAAAAAAAAAATCCAAGACTAGTGGGTTCAGAGAGACGTTTTTCCAGCTGTAAAAATGCTCCAAAACGCCACTCACCAACGTTTTTGGATGTTTTAGATTCATTAAGTAAAAGAAAAAGAAAGGCTAACGCTCAAAAATGCGGCTTACCAACGTTTTTGGACGTTTTAGATTCATTGAGGGGAAAAAAAAACGCTAACGCTCAAAAATGTGGCTCACCAACATTTTTGGACATTTTAGATTCATTGCAACATTTTTGGTCCATTGTAAAAAAAAAAAAAACGCTACTGCTCAAAAACGCTAATGCAAAACGCTGAAAGAAATCTGGAAAAACTCACTGCAAAGCTACTGATGTTTTTAAGAACGTTTTTTTAATGTCCTGTGTGCATGAGGCCTTAAGGGAACAGGATCTGTATTTTTTTTTAAGGTTAACAAACACTAACAAAGATAGGCAAACAGAACAGTGTTTTCAAAGTCAGCGGTTTCATCATTGTGCCAGCAAAAAGCAAAGTTAAACTTCACTACTCCTAACTACAAGTTGCATAAGTAATAAAGGTCATCTTTATACTTGGCAAGTGTGTGCCTTGACTGCCTCATTTCTTGTGACTAAATCCACTACAATCATCTCTTATCACACTGTCAAAGGCTTAACAGCTTTAACTGCCTGCTGTATTACAGAATGCCTAGCTAGTGCCCGTCCCATTGATGATTCCAGAGTTCTGTTTCCTGATGTCTGGGCTACAGGCCAGGTAACCATTTCTAAATAACAGTGCCAGGCACAGCATAGGACATAGCTGCAGAATCCACTCATGCTGATTGGCACCACGTTGAAGTTACTACTTTATTATTCTGGACAGTTGCTGTGGGCACTTTTGTTGCAATTCTCGACCATCAACATTTTACTGTAAGAAGGCCAACAGTATATGACAATTAGAAGACTGTCCCTCTTGTTCTATGGCGGGTATTTGAAAACAACATTGGGCACTGCAAATACCAAAAGGATGACGGAACTCCTAATGCAAACAAAATCTTCTAATTCGTTTACCAACAGTACCATGACGGATGATAAGAACTTCTTTAAGGTAGGAAGTACAGATGACTGAAGTCTATAAAGACTGTTTTCTTCTCCACCTAGACATATTCGTTGTACAGAGGAATGTCATAGATTATTTTGTCCAGATTTCAGACCATAGAATCCAATAGAGTTGATTTACTAAAAGAAAATGTTAATGAATACAGTGAAGCTATTTTATTTTTAATCAAGTGTAGGGGAATTAAAAAACTGGGATTTTTTTTCTTGCTCATAATTAGATAAACATAGGCACTGCTTTACTTTACTGATTAAGCTTCAGTTCACACAAGAAGGCAGTGCAGGAAACCCGCGATCTGTGCATGTTTTCCACACCACATTTAAATTGCACGGCCTTTGTAATCTGCAGTGGGTGCCAGTGCAATGTTAATGACACCCTGAACACAGATTGCAAACGCAGTGCGTTTTGCTGCATTGAATCGCATATTACAGAATGGTCATGCGATCCAGTTGCAGTGCATTTCTAAAATTGGTGCATGCACATCTTTGGTTTAATGCCGTGCGATTTGAGCTCATTCAAACTGAATGGACTCAAATTGCATCACACCGAATATTCCTATGCGATTCACATGCGATTCATAATGTGAACCTACAGCCGTGGCCAAATATTTGAGGAATGACACAAATATTAATTTTCACAAAGTCTGCTGCCTCAGTTTTTAGGATGCCAATTTGTATATACTCCAGAATGTTATGTAGAGTGATCAGATGAATTGCATTCAATTGTCAAATTCCTCTTTGCCATGAAAATGAACTTAATCCCATAAAAAAAAAACATTTCCACTGCATTTGTGAGGAAGGTTTCAGGGTGCCCAAGAAAGTCCAGCAAGCACCAGGACCGTCTCCTACAGATGATTCAGCTGCCGGATTGAGACACCTCCAGTGCAGAGTTTGCTCAGGAATGGCAGCAGGCAGGTGTGAGTGCATCTGCATGCACAGTGAGGAGAAGACTTTTGGAGGATGGTCTGGTATCAAGAAGAGCAGCAAAAGCCACTTCTCTCCAGGAAAAACATCAGGGACAGACTGATATTCTGCAAAAGGTACAGGGATTGGACTGCTGAGGACTGTAGGTAAAGTCTTCTTTCTTTGATGAATCCCCTTTATGATTGTTTGGGGCATCCAGAAAAAACCTTGCCCGGAGAAGAAAAGGTGAGCGCTACCATCAGTCCTGTGTCATGCCAACAGTAAAGCATCCTGAGACCATTCATGTCTGGGGTTGCTTCTCAGCCAAGGCTGTGGGCTCACTCACAATTTTGCCTAAGAACACAGCCATGAATAAAGAATGGTACAAAAATCCTCTGAGAGCAACTTCTCCCAGCCATCCAAGAGCAGCTTGGTGACAAACAATGCCTTTTCCAGCATGATGGAGCACCTTGCCATAAGGCAAAAGTGATAAGTAAGTGGCTTGGAGAACAAAACATCAACATTTTGGGTCCATGGCCAGGAAACTCTCCAGACCTTAATCCCATTGAGAATTGTGGTCAATCTTCAAGAGGCAGGTGAACAAACAAAACACAAATTCTGACAAACTCCAAGCATTGATTATGCAAGAATGGGCTGCCATCAGTCAGGATGTGGTCCAGAAGTTGATTGTCGGCATGCCAGGGCAAAATGCAGAGGTCTTGAAAAAGAAGGGTCAACACTGCACTCTTTTGCATAAACTTAACGTAAATGTCAATAAAAGTTTTGACACTTATGAAATGCTTGTAATTATACTTCAGTATACCATAGTAACATCTGACAAAAAAGATCTAAAAACACTGAAGCAGCAGACATTGTGAAAATTAATATTTGTGCCATTCTCAAAGCTTTTGGCCACAGCTGTAGGCTAAGTGAACATTTACTAAGGTATCTAAAGCCAAAATGCTTTTTTATCATTTAGGATAGAATAGGGAATGGTTAAACGCCCTATCAAGTTATTTAGGGCAGTGGTTCTCAACCCCAACAGGCCATGTTTGCAGGTTTTCCTTTATCTTGCACAGGTGCTTTAAATCAGAGTCAATGGCTTGGTATTTTGGACAGCTTTCAAAACATGGCCTGTTGGGGGTACTTGAGGACAGGGTTGAGAACCACTGATTTAGGGCATCTTTGTTTACACTTCCTGTCCTGTAAACACAACAGGAAGTGAGAGGAAATCTCTCCAAAGTAAAATAAATCCTTTCTTGGGGACCATTCACAAATTTCCGCGACGCATTGCGGTAACATGTGCTTTACTGCACTACATGTTAATGCACAGTGGGGGAGATTAAGTAACCTGGAGAGTGCAAAATCCAGTTCAGCTGTACATAGTAAACAATCAGCTTCCAGGTTTTATTGTCAAAGCTTAATTGAACAAGCTGAAGTTAGAAGCTGATTGGCTATCATGCACAGCTGTACAAGATTCTGAGTACTCCAGTTTTCGTAAATCTCACCCATTATGTAATTTTGGTTGAATATGTATTTGTTGGAATTTCTGAACGCTACAGAAAAAGAAAGAAAACATAGGTAATGAAAAGCCTATCCATAATATGGAAATATACCACAATATAAGTAGGCAGATGTAGGAATATACACATAACAGTGGGTAGAGTCATCACAAAAAATATCTGGGTCCCCAGGGACCGCAATAGGGCAACATGTTAGGATAGGAAAAAACAACTAATAATGCACGTATGGGCCTATCAGGAGACTAGACAAGACCAGGAAAAGAGTAGAAGGGAATCTGAGCTAAATAAAAGGCAAAAGGAGGAGAAGAAAGATAAGAAAGGGAATAGAAAACAGAGGGAAGAAGGAAACTTAACTGGACCACTGAGCATTGAGCTATATAGAAACATGCGTACATCACCAAAGAATAAACTAGCTTGCCAAAAAACTGAGCTAAAGAGTGTATGGCGCAAAAGCTAGAATAATGGTGTCTGATGAAGGGTGTCCAAGTCTCACCACGGAGGAGGGCCCCCACACATGCTAGCTCCAAGGAAATCACTGGGGGGAGCAAATTTTTCAATTCATCAGACGCAGAATAGTGCATCCAGATATACAACAAAGTGGTAAACTTGTCCCAAGCGTCCGATTCCTGTGCCTGCATCTCCTCCATCAGCATGGTGTCATTTACTATGTCCACCCTATGTCATTTTGTGCACCAAAGCAACACAGCTTAAATGCACATGCTTTTCAGCTCATGGTAATGCACTATGGTGGTATGGTGAGCTGCATTGCCAAAAATGTCCTTTTTGTGGTCTTTTTGGTTTGTTGTCAGTCTATGTTTTTGAATGGACTGCCTTAATGCAATGCATGTGTGAAATAATACACCAGGTCTGAATGAGTCTTTAGACAAGTGTCCCCTTTGGAACATGTCCCCTCTATTCCTATTTTGATGACATCACAAAATGGTCACCAGGAGTCTAGGGCTAATAGAGAGGGTGAACATTGTCAGATGGTACACAGACAGACAGTAATAAAAACTGGGCAGGGATTCTAACCCTGTACCACTCATTACACAGAAAATGGGTTTAGACACAATCATTCCATTCTCTTTTAGCTTGCAGAAGTTAGTCACATTCAGCTGGATGTCTGTAATGTTCAAAACGTTTCACGGCTAGTCCAAGCCTTTTCCCCAATTGGTCTGTCTTGCCCTGAAGATGCTGCTTCCAAAATGCACCACAAAAAAAATGGAGAAAAAATACATACACCACTATTTAATTCTCTTTTGCCAAGTCTTGATGTAATGATTTAATTCTCTTTTGCTTAGTCTTGATGTGATATTAACAGACCACTGTGTGGCTAGTGGCAGTTTTTTCCAGCAAGTTTACCTGTTGCAATTTGCTAGTTAAATTAAGACTTACTGTGACTATGCCAACGCCAATGTGGGGAATGTACAACACTTTTTGCCATTATAATGGCGCAGGCATTTGGTGAAAGTGGAAAAAGTGGCAGTAAAGTAGAAACTGGCATGGGTTCTCTACCTAACAAAGGGATCACCACAGTTTTTAATGTAGAAAACTTTTGGACCTTGTATATGAAATGTGAACTGACTGCCAGTAAACTGGCAGGCAGCTGACATGTCTATCTCTGCCCATGCAGTAAACACACTACATGGGCACAACCTGCATATCGGCAGAGAAAACCCATCCTGGTAAATGCAGGGTTAACAGCCTTCCTCCTCCCTTTTCCTCTATGCTGAGCAGGGGGTGGGGGCAAGCAGAGCGAGCCAGAGCAAGCACCTCAAACTCTTTTTCTTACTATGCCTTGTCTCTCACACTTTGTGACATAGAAAATGGAACAGATTGCTTCCTATTAATAAAGGGTCTTGTTTACACTTTGCTAATTAGGAGCAGGGTCTGCTCCTTTTTACTCCATTTAGAAGAGTGGAGCAGGCTTTATGCTTGTGCCAACCTTTGTTAATGCCCCCAATGTATTTAATTCACAGCAATGTACACACTGAAAGTGTTAAAGTGCCCCTGTCAGGGGTCAGCATAAAGAAGGCACTAACCTGTGAAAAAAATGGCATTATACACACCTACCTTTTTTGCATGTTTGCTAAAACTTCACATACCTGCCCTTTGGATGGTTTTCTAAAACGTCTGCTCTCTATGCAGTGTCTTTCACACTGCAAAGCATAGAAAACAGTGCAGATCACCCCTAATTAACAAAGGGGCTTGATTTTAAAATAAGAATATCTGAGGTTGAGTGTTGGAAACATATTTCAGTTTGAGCTGAAGCACTTCACATATTAGTTGAGACTGGTAAGATTGCACTTAATAGAACATGTGATACACATCAATAATAGGTTACGCAGAGAATAATTTCCATATATTAAGTGCACCACCGTACAGACTTGGCCCCACTGTTAGCCAACTGAAGCCTGCAGACCAGGTGCCAGATACTGTACAACTACCTACCCATCATACCTAGTGGTTCTTCCAGTGCTAGACTGATATTTCTGTTTTATATGGCTATAGGCTAGTTAGGTCTTGTGCAGTTTTCATAAATCGATTAGTAAAATCGGTGGTCACCAGAATTCCAGGTTCCACACAATTGGCTATACAGAGATTATGAATTTAATGTTACTTAGACAAAAGTGACATTTATAATCAAACTATGTGCAGAATAAAAACATTTAAGCTATTGAAAAGATGAATCACATCATTACAATACTGTATTATCTATGACTTTGATCCACGATCCCTCCAATACTCATCTTTTCCTGGCAACTTTGGGGACATGGGGAATGTTGCTGATCATGACTCGCCTGGATGCAATAATATATGTTGTGTCAAACCCAGTGGAACCAGTGAAACTAGTGGAACCTGCCAGAGGAGTTTGTGCTGTGTTGATATTACAACCCACACATTGGCAGTTACAAGAGGAAATTAAATTTAACTGCTTTGTTTCCAAATTGACCATGTTTCACACACACAGACAAACTGATAATTAAAAAATATACCATATACAGTACACAATCAGGCTATAAATTTCTACTTAAATAAAATCGGTTTTGAACTATTCCAAATTGGGCAGCTACAGAGGTGTTCTTCAAATTTGAAATATGTTCTTGCTTAATGAGCTGAGGAGGAGATGTACCTTTATTGTCCCCTTTCATAACTTCCCAATGACTCATAATGATAGTGTTTACATTAATGTTTAATGCTTACAAGCCAACAAGTCATTTGTTGCTTTTTGAGTGACAACATCTGGAATCTTCCCATATCAAATAAATGTGTTCCATGATTCATTGTTAAGTTATTAATACAAATGTGGTATTGCATTGCCGAGCAACCAGGATGACATCCAAATGTCATGTCTAAGAAATAAGACAGCAGATTGAAGCACATCATGTTTTGTATTTTGAAAGAAACCATTCAGAAATATTTTGGCTGTCATTACTGATCTCCCCTTCTGAAAAAATAGTTGCATGGTCATCATGCTCATCTTTTGGCCTTACTTCTTTAAGTCACTGACCAAGAACAGGAAAATATTAGGGTTTACTGAATCCAAACACAACCAGAAAACTAGTATTTTTAAAAAGGTCAGCAATGGCAGCCCCTTATTTTTTGTATGACGGTTCTCACAATTGGTTTCTACTATCTCTTTGTAATCTCTTTTGATTTATTATCAATAGTGTAGTCTGAATGTCTCCTAAACAATCCATTCAATGGAAGATTCCTCACATTGCATAATTGTTGGTATTTATAAAAATTGTAACATTAAATTGCTTAATATGTGACCATCTTTGAAAACTGGTCTAACACAAAATTCTCCTGGATAGCCAGTCAGTGTTTCATATAGCCTTGTCTAAATTTTAGGTTTAAAGCCCATTTTCAGCCCCTAGTTTTCACACCCTCCAAAAATGTGTGTTCTTTAACTACATACCTCATTCTGTCCAGCAATTGAACCCAGATAGGCGTGGTGGTGCATCTCCTGAGGGTGTGTCCATGACAGCCTGGGCTCACAAGAAAGAGGGTTAAATTACATTGGGTGTCCTTTAACTTAGAAGTGGGTATTGATGAGCAGTGGATAAGAAAATGGATGGTAGCTTTTAAGTATGGAAAGGGTGAATAGTGTTAAAATATTTTATTTTGAACGCAAGTGAGGGAAGGGGAGTGGGGGGGAGTGGTTAAAAATAGATGGGGTTGTGCTTTAATGAGTGTACTGGATTTTATTGTAAGCCAACACACCTTTAGATTTCAGTACAATTCTATTAAAATTTAAATGCAAAAAAATTTGACCAAATTTCCAATTACCAATTTAAGCAATAGGCACACATTGGTTAGTTATACTTTATCATTTACATTTTATTTAACTTTGATTCACCTAACTTTGCATTTTATGACTGATGGTGATGTTTGTTAAATCATGATTAGAGTTGAGCGAACACCTGGAAGTTCGGGTTCTGCTGGTCCGTCCGAACTTCGGGACAAAGTCCGGGTCCGGGTCCGGACGGAACCCGAACGATCGCACGGGAAGGTCCACAAGCGAGTTGAGATTAGTACTAAATTGTTTGTAGTGGTAGTCAGTATTTTACGTTTCAATCCACTTAGTTTCAATTTATTTTACATTTACTATTTCATATTGATTGGTTACACACGGATAACGAATTTAACCATTAACCTTTAAACCAGTTTAAAAAAACGTAAATTTAAAATTATCTTAACATGACTTTAGATTTCCACACAACCGAATGTTATTTTAGGTCATGTGAGTAATTTCGTGTTGGGGTAGATAAAAATTGGTGAGGGGGGGTGAGGGGAAGGGAGTGAACGCAAGTTTTATTTTAT
>BLSH010334086.1:543485-576642 GCA_018402905.1 Glandirana rugosa | reverse complement strand
TAAAGTAATCTATCTCAGGATGCAGGATCAGGTCTTAAAATGTCTCAAATCTGTCCCTCACGCAGTCAGCTACCTCTCCCTACACTAACCCAAGGAGCATGTGACTGCAGCACTGTGACTCCAGCTTATAAAGAGGCTGGGTCACATGATGCACCGGCCAATCACAGCCATGCCATTAGTAGGCATGGCTGTGATGGCTTCTAAGGGCAAACCAGTGAAACGCTTGTTGATTGGCTGCCCTGCAGCTTCTCAACACGTGGAGTAAAATAGCAGAACCCCGGACCAAACCCGAACGATTTTTGAAATGTCCGGGTCCGGGTCCGTGCCACGGACACCCTAAAGTTCGGTACGGACCCGAACGTTACAGTCCGGGTTCGCTCAACACTAGTAGTGACACAGCCCCAAATGATCCACAATGGTTCAAAATTGATATGGTCCAGAAATATTTAGACAGAATATAGGTGGATAAAGCACCTGGACCAGATGACATCCACCCATGGATCCTAAAAGTATTGAGCTCTGTCATTTCAAAGGAATTGTTTCTAATTTTTAGGGACTTGTTAATGACTAGAATGGTACCACTGGATTGACGTAGGGCCAATGTGGTGCCCATATTTAGAAAGGGATCAAAGTCTTTACCAAGTAACTATAGACCTGTTAGTTTAACTTCTATGGTCGAGGAGATACTGGAGAGTTTAATAAAAGACCACATAGATGAGTTCTTGCTTGAAATTATTAAGAGAGGTATGGACTCCAGAGAGAGAAACATCATTTTGCCCTTGTACAAATTATTAGTAAGACCTCATGTAGAATATGCAGTTCAGTTTTGGGCACCAGTTCTCAAAAAGGATATTGGGAAACTGGAGAAAGTGAAGAGAAGTGCAACCAAACTGATAAGAGGCATGGAGGAGCTCCACTATGAGAAAAGATTAGAGAACTGAAATTATTCTCTCTTGAGAAGAGGACTAAGGGGGGATATATCATCATGTACAAATACATAAGGGGTCCACATAGTGAACTTGGTGTTGAGTTATTCACTTTAAGGTCATCACAATTGAACAAGGGGGCACTCTTTACGTCTAGAGGAAAAGAGATTTAATTTACAAATAGGGAAAGGTTCCTTCACAGTAAGAGCTGTGAAAATGTGGAATAGACGCCCTCCAGAGGTGGTTCTGGCCAGCTTAGTAGATTGCTCCAAAAAAGGCCTGGATCCTTGCCTAATTGTACATGATATAACTGGGTACTAATATTTATAGGTAAAGTTGATCCAGGGAAAATCTGATTGCCTCTTGGGGGATCAGGAAGGAGTTTTTTGGGGTTTTTTGCCTTCCCCTGGATCAACTGTGGGTATAGGATTGTGTATAAGGGGATTGTATGATTTTTTTTTTTTTTTTATGGTTGAACTAGATGGACTTGTGTCTTTTTTCAATGTAACTATGTAACTTTCATTTAAATGCATACAAACAAGATACTGTACTAATAAAGTTCACTCTTTTATTCTACTGATGTATTTAGATCCCTTTACAACTTTTTTTAGTTGAACCAGCACATTGCAAATTATTCCCAACATTCAACCTGCAGTGAATACACCCGATTCTCTGGGTCAGGATTAATCTGTTCACTCATCACACTATTATACCTTTTTTCCTCTCTTTACACAGAATGGAGCCGTTAAAGACAGCCTGCGCAAGAAAGAGTTTAAAGAGTCCTTTGAAGACGCGCCTATGTACATTCTTGTGTTCACGTATCTTTGTTATGGAATTCTCATCCTATTTGGCTACTTACGTGACTTTATGAGAGCATGGGGACTGGAGAAGTGTCACATGGCTGACGAAAGGGAGGAACAGAAAGTAAGAGTACACTGTGTCTTAACACGATGTCTAATTACTATCTATTTATTTCACTTGCAATGTGCCTTTGAACCTATTAGAAAATTTAACCAATACAGAAAGTGTCAATTTTCTAGCACCGCCTGCTTCCACCTTTGTCATCATAGCCCTCTTTTCCTCTTGGATTGTTTAATAACTGTCTGTGCTGGACCAGCTTCAATTGTTCCTGTAATGACTGCAACAGGGTCTCTTCTTAAGGCTGCACTAATGACAAAAGATTCAGATAGGGAAATGGGTTTTGTAAATATAGAGCACATCAAACTTTGATTCCTTTTAGGCACTCTTGGGTTGATTCATTAAAGGCAAATAGACTGTTGACTTTCCAAGCAAACTTGCATTTTGCGAGGGAATTTTCCCAACAGGTTAGTGAATATGGGGAAGCTCTGCTGACTTCCCTAATCAATTATGTGCAACCGAAAATTCTGTTTTTTGCCATGATTTCACCATGTTTACTAAGTTGCAGAGAGCCTCTAGACCAGGGGTAGGGAACTTGCGGCTCTCCAGCTGTTGTAGAACTACATTTCCCATGAGGCATTGCAAGGCTGATGGATACAATTACTCCCAGAAGCATGATGGGAAATGTAGTTCTACAACAGCTGGAGAGCCGCAGGTTCCCTACCCCTGCTCTAGATGCCCTGCTTCAATGTTCATAGCAAAGCAATTTTAAAAATTGTCAAGGGTGTCTGTACAGATGTATTACTAATACTTAATGTACTCCAAGGTGAGAGACAGAAGGTATCGTGGATCCTCACGTAACATGTGGGCCTCTACATGTTTCGCGCAATGTTACCACTTCATCAGGAGGATGTCTAAAATAGAAAAAAGAAATTATACACAGAGATCAAAATACAACAGAAACATATATGTTACAGGGTGCAATTAATGAATGGGGAAAGAATGGGTGTACTGCCGCTTATCCACAGACCCATTCACAAGGTGTTTACTAAGTTGTGGAGAAAACTCCCTTGCACTGTGCAACTTCCCTTGCAGAGTAAGCCTATTTGCCTTTAGTGAATCAATCCTCTGTCTCTGGTTGAAACTTTCTACAAAGTTAATTGAGGAAGGAGTCACTGCCCAGACTTACTCATAGGGCAGAGTCAATGATTTTGTAGTACAATTACTAATTATATGTCTAATTTTGTTATGCAGACTGCTTGCTAGAGATTTTTCAAAAAAAAAAAATGTAAACATCTAAATTTACAAAGCCAACACAAATCCTAATGCTAACCCCAAAGTTAACTTTAATGCTGACAATAACCTTAACTTTAGCACAAACACTAACATTAAAGCTAAATCCCAGTTATGTTATTTTCTGTTTTTGCATAGTAAATTGGTCCAGCTTGGACTAATGTACATATACTGTACATATTCCATACCTAACCAATCCCTGTGGAAGCGGAGACTAAAGCAGGGTATACATGGGTGGGTTCAGCAGGAACGGGCTGACTCCTGGTCCATGTGTACTGCTGCTGTTCAACAGAAGGCGGTCCTTAGAAGCCGATCAAAGAGTCATGCTGGAAAACCAGCATTCAATCAGCTAATGATGTTTGTATTCTGGTGGAGTCCCCCTGTCAGAATACTATGGCGAGATCCCTGCTTCAACATTGTTTGTGTTGATGCAGGGATCTGCCGGTTTTGTTCAACCCGCTGGTTGAATATAAAAAAACCTGAAGGTGTATACCCTAATTAAGCATAGTAGCCACATCTACTTAAATATTCCTTTTTGTCTTCCAGTTCCTACCCTGTCTTTCTACCTCATCCATTCAGAGAACACTCTGTGGTTGGCAGAGGATCTGAAAGACAGTGAGGATCACCACTGTAGCGGGGGCTACTACGGTGATTGTCTGCTTCCACAGAGATGAGTCAGATATGGAATGTGCAAGCAAACATTGGTCCAAGCTGGACAAATGTAACTAGGCAAAAAAAGCATACCTGATTTAAGCTTTATACCTAGCCCTAACTTTTATCCTAACACTAACTCTAACCCTATTCCTAACTTTAAAAAAATAACCTTAAAGTGCATGTAAACCTGATTCATGAAACTTGAGTTGGACACATCTGTCTGTAGTGCTTTCTTATCTCTCTTCAAATAGATATGTCCCATAGCTGTCTCTTCTTCCATAGCTTTGTTATCAGCCTGATAAGTTCTCACTCTTTCTGGGAGACGGGACAGAGAATTTAGAGTCGAAGGATGTTGCTAAAAATAGATTACTACACAAAACACAGAGATGGCTCTGCATGTGTGGGAAGGGGGTGTGTGCCTTTCCTCCAATTAGCTTTCTTATAGTCTCTCACAGTGTCTCACAGCATCTAGCAATCAACTCCTCCTAGATAGGAACGAGGAAGTGGAAAATCTAACAGAACGTGCACTTTCTAAACAGTATATCAAAGCGAAGACAGCAGATATACATGTAAGACTTATATAGTGAGGTTTGTGTCATCTCTGTGTATCATCTGAGGCTGTTCACTTCGCTGGGTATATGGAGGGTTTACATCCACTTTATATCTAACAAAGACACTGATTACCATGTCAGCTCTCACATGGCGATCACATGATTGTGTTCATAAACAGCACTGGGCTTGTGATAAAAGGGTAATCGAATGACTACGTTGATAAAAAAAAAAGCCATATAAGTGACATGGCTTTATTTATCTACAATTGTTCACTATATTTCTTTCTAGGTGTACTTGGTATTCACTTGGAAATAAACCTTTAATAAAAGCAGTAATACATTTCATAGAAACTTACAGGACGGATGGCATAAAGAAAACTCCAAGTCAAGTGCTACACAGAGTTTGCCACCTTTTATTTTAATATTTTTGTCTAAGGATAGTCATATGTTACCCGAAGCCAAAATGTCATGATTTTTGTCAAGATTTTAGCAAAGCAGAAACTCAATTATGCTAATGTCTGCTAATGTCTACCTGTTCTAATGAGTAAGTTTCAGACTGAACTGTTAAGGTCTGAATTCTTGTCTACTTGTTGTAGCCTTGAGCTCTCTTTTGGACTCAAGGGTTCTGCCTTTTGATTTGGTACCTTGCTGCTCAGCTATTAACTGACCTGTATTCTGACACTGCCTCGGTCTTATATTCTTGCACCATGATGTTTGGATGTTGCTGAGTTTGGCCTGCATCCTGGTGTTGTCCCTGTCTTCTGATTTGGTACCTCGCTGCACAGTTGTTGACAACTTTTGGCTTGTGTTCTGGCTTCATTTCTGTCTGCTGTTCCTGACCTTCTACTTCTGTGTCCCCTTGCCTTTGACCTGTCTATCTAGCCTTTTAACTGTCTTTGGATTCTTGTGTACTTCATGTGACCTTGACCTGATTTGGTACCTCGCTGCCCAGTTGTTGACAACTTTTGGCTTGTGTTCTGGCTTCAATCCTGTCTGCTGTTCATGTACTATCGTGTTCCTGCATCTGATTCTTACCTGGAGGTTCACAGTTGTCTGTCCCTTGCGTATGACAGCTGGTGATGCCTGCAACATTGGCCCTCATGCAGTCTGTGTCCTCACATCCCCTGTCACCACTACCAGGGGTGTGGGACAAGAGGTTTGAGACAGGGATGCTGTACACACATTTATGCTGCAAATTCAGGATATTTCATTCCAACAGAAGAGATTGAAATAGAGGTATGTGGGAGTCCACTAGATTTGCTTGCACTGAGCTATATACAGTATATACAGTATTTACTGTATGTGTACATAAAAGCTGACCATGCTTAATGATAACATACAGATTTAATAGATACATATTCTGAAATGAATATCTTCAAATGCAATCAGACTGCTTCTATGCACAAATCAACTAAACCACAGTGGCGGCCCGTGCATTAGGGGGACACATGCAATGCCCCCCCATCCATGCGTCCGGCCCCATGATCTACATACAGGGACACCAGATGCATGGATTACAATGGGGGGTATGTTTTTGAAGCATGTTATTAGAGCCAGAGGCTCTAATCGGCTTCAAAAAAGGATGGGCTCCACACCCAGTTGTGTGATGTTAACAAATGAATATTCATTATCGCTGCACTGATCCTCTGAGACCCGTTACCAATTTGCTGAAAAGACAGGCGATCCTATTGGATGACTGGCAGGAGGAGAGAAGAGACGCACGGCATCACTATGAGAGGACAGGAGCTGCTGGCTGAGACACAGCTTGCCACCTGTCACCCGCTGCCTGACCCGCAGCCCTTCACCCGCCAATAAGATTGGGTAAGTGGCAGGCAGACAGCGGGTGGGGGTGCCGGGGAAGCGCCGCTGGCCGCCCGGGGAGAGGGGTGTTGGAGGAGTGCTGCTGGCCGCCCGGGGGTGCTGGAGAAGTGCTGCTGGCCGCCTGGGGGGTTGCTGCTGAATTGCCACTGGCCGCACGGGGGGGATGGTGTTTGATTGCCACCAAAGAAAAACCCACGAGCCGTCACTGGTGTACAATATATATAAATTAAACAAAAGGAGATTTTGATTTGTGCTTAAATGCTCACGAAGCAACTACATATGTTAAAAAGGCAGCCATAAAGAAATTTTACCCCCTTAGGCAAGGGATGTCCACATAGTCAGGTATGATCAAACACATAATGTGACACAGCCATATCTACAAACTCTACCAAACAAAAAAGACTTGTGCAATCAGGAAGTATTCATAAGATTAATCTACAAATAATGTCAGTACACACTTCACAGTTGCCAATATGTTACTTATTATTTTACTTAGTTAGAGAGGTTGTCCATTCAAAAGTGATACTTTAGTTACAGTGGAGCCTAGTGTGCTGCATTAGCTACTGGCTCCTTGAATTGCATGGCATTCTTCCACTTGGGGCAAAGGCTCATCCCCCAAGAAGTTCTCCATCCACACACCCCCAGCCCCCTGCCCAACAGGGATGCCAACCTCCCCACTGAGTTTTTTTTACTAGCAAATCAGGGGAAATATACTAACACAGAGCATGTTTTACTGACATTCTAATATATGATGGAAACTCATATTAGAAACGAAACCAATCAATATTTAAACAATATAATTACCATGTAATTATTAACAATACCCATAACAAGTTATCATCCCATTAACATTTAAAACGTCAAACAATGTAAAAAAAAATGTGAGCGTGACTAGGAGTATGAAGACCTGGGGCACCCTGGAATGGAACATAAGGATCAGGGAACAATGGTTATGGCAAGTTGGGAAAAAGAAGAGAGGGGGTGAATAAAGATAATGGGGGGGTAGAGATTGATACTGGGGGGGGTTAGGGAAAGAGGGAGAGAGGGAGCGGAAGAGAGGAGAGAGAGGGAAGAGGACATAAGAGAGAGAGAGGAGATGGGGAAAGAGGGAAGAGAAGGAGAGAGAAGCGAAGACAGATTAAGGTGAGAGAGAAAGAGAGAAATAAACAGACAGAGAGAAAGGCAGAGAAAATGACAGAGAAAGAGGGGCAGAGAGGCAGGGAAAGAGACAGAGAGAGAGACAGAGAAAGACAGAGAGAGAGAGGCAGAGAAAGAGACAGAGAGAAAGGCAGAGAAAGAGGGGCAGAGAGGCAGGGAAAGAGACAGAGAGAGAGACAGAGAAAGACAGAGAGAGAGAGGCAGAGAAAGAGGGGCAGACAAAGAGAGAGAGGCATAGAAAGAAACAGAGTGAGAAATGCAGATAAAGAGAGAGAGAGAAAGGCAGAGAAAGAGAGAGAGGCATAGAAAGAAACAGAGTGAGAGAGGCAGATAAGGAGAGAGAGGCACAGAAAGAGAGAGGCAAAGAAAGAGAGACAGAGAAAGAGACATAGAGAGATAGGTGGAGGAAGAGACAGAGAGAGAAAGGTAGAGAGAGGGGCAGAGAGAGAGAGAGGCAGAGAAAAGGACAGAGAAAGAGAGGAAGAGAAAAAGACAGAGAAAGAGGGACAGAGAAAGAGAGAGAAACACAGAACATAGAAACATAGAATAGTGACGGCAGAAAAAGACTGAGTAGTCCATCGAGTCTGCCCCTTTTTATTTATTTATTTATTTTTTATATATATATTTTTTTTTTTACATTAACCTTGTTGTCTGACTATGGATTTATGTTTATCCCAAGCATGTTTGAAGCCATTTACTGTTGACTGTCTCACAACCTCTGTCGGTAGTTTATTCCAATCATCAACCACCCTTTCAGTAAAATAATACTTTCTAAGATTAGTTTTGAACTTCCCCCCAGTTAGTTTGAGGTCATGTCCCCGTGTTCTTGATTTTGGTTTCATATTGAAAAGACTGCCCTCCTGAACTTTATTCACCCCCTTAATGTATTTAAAGGTTCCAATCATGTCTCCCCTCTCCCTTCTTTCCTCCAGACTGTACATATTAAGTTCCTGAAGTTGCTCTTGATATGTTTTATCCCCCAGACCTTTCACCATTTTTGTTACCCGTCCGAGAGAGGCATAGAAAGAAATAGAGAGAGAGGCAGAGAAAGGCGGGGGGGGGGAGGGGCAGAGAAAGAGAGAGACAAAGAGAGAGGCAGAGAAAGAGACAGGGAGAGGCAGAGAAAGAGACAGAGAGACACAGAGAGAGATAGGCAGGAAAAAGAGAGCGAGAGAGAGAGACAGAGAAAGAGACAGAGAGTGACAGGGAGAGAGGCAGAGAAAGAGACAGAGAGTGACAAAGAGAGAGGCAGAGAGTGACAGAGAGAGGCAGAGAAAGAGAGAGATTGGCAGAGAAAGAGACACAGAAAGAGAGAGAGAGGCAGATAAATATATAGGCAGAAAAAGAGACAGAGAGAGGCAAGGAAAAAGACAGAGAAAGAGAGGAAGAGAAAAAGACAGTGAGCATAGAAAGACACAGAGAGAAATGCAGATAAAGAGGAGAAAAGGCAGAAAAAGAGAGAGGGGAAGAGAAAGAGAGACAGAGAAAGAGAGAGAGGCAGAGAACAAGAGTGAGGCAGAGAAAGAGAGAGAGGCAGAGAAAGAGACAGAGAGAGAGAGAGATAAGCAGAGAAAGGGACAGAAACAGAGAGAGAGAGAGGCAGAGAAAGAGACAGAGAGAAAGAGAAAGAGACAGAGAGAGTGAGAGGCAGAGAAAGAGACAGAGAGAGAGAGAGAAAGAGACAGAGAAAGAGTGAGAGGCAGAGAAAGCGACAGAGAACGAGAGGCAGAGAAAGAGAGAGAGAGGCATAGAAAGAGACCAAGAGAGAGAGAGATAGGCAGAGAAAGAGACAGAGAGAGAGAGAGATATAGGTAGAGGAAGAGACAGAAAAGAGAGATAGAGAGAAAGCCAGAGACAGGGAGACAGAGAGCGAAATGGGCAGAAAAAGAGACAGAGAGAGGCAGAGAAAGAGACAGAGAGAGAGCAGAGAAAGAGATAGAGAGAGAGGCAGAGAAAGGGACAGAGAGAGAGAGCTAGGCAGAGAAAGGGAGAGAGAGAGGCAGAGAAAGAGACAAACAGATATGCAGAGAAAGAGAGAGCGGGAGAGAGAGAGGCAGAGAAAGAGACAGAGAAAGAGAGAGAGGCAGATTAAGAGACAGAGAGAGAGACAGAGGGAGAGAGAGATATGCAGAGAAAGAGAGAGAGGTAGAGAGAAAGACGGAGAAAGTCACAGAGAGAAATCCTTACATTAAAAAATAAATCTCTTCCCTGTTCACATTCTTGAGATTAGCTGCTAGTGCTAAAACAATGGCTCTGATTCTCCTGCCAGCTCTGCTCCTTCTCCTCCCACCCCCGGGCAGCTCGGCATCTTCACCAGTCCATCTCTGATCTTCTCTTCTCCAGTGGCAGCTGGTGAAGTTTTAGGATGAAGGGTGCCAGGCCCCGCCCTTCCTTTTTGATCCCACCTACTTCTCATAAGCCCCACCCCTTATAGAATCCACCCACTCTGTCCCCTGTATTCCTCATATTGTGCCAGGAGTATACAGCTCAGCATCACAGGCGGGGTATATATCAGCCAGTAACACAGTATGCAGCCAGTACACAGGTATTGAAGCCACAGCCAGTACACAGGTATTAAAGCCAGTACACAGGTATTGCAGCCACAGCCAGAATACAGGTATTGCAGCCAGCCCAGTACACAGGTATTACAACCAGTACACAGGTATTGCAGCTACAGCCAGTACACAGGTATTGCAGCCAGTATACAGGTATTGCAGCCACAGCCAGTACACAGGTATTGCAGCCAGTACACAGGTATTGCAGCCACAGCCAGTACACAGGTATTGTCGCCAGTACACAGGTATTGTAGCCAGCCAGTACACAGGTATTGCAGCCAGTACATAGGTATTGCAGCCAGTACACAGGTATTACAGACCAGTACACAGGCATTACAGACCAGTACACAGGTATTGCAGCCACAGCCAGTACACAGGTATTACAGACCAGTACACAAGTATTGTCACCAGTACACAGGTATTGTAGCCAGCCAGTACACAGGTATTGCAGCCAGTACATAGGTATTGCAGCCAGTACACAGGTATTACAGACCAGTACACAGGCATTACAGACCAGTACACAGGTATTGCAGCCACAGCCAGTACACAGGTATTACAGACCAGTACACAAGTATTGCAGCCAGCCAGTACACAGGTATTGCAGCCAGCCAGTACACAGGTATTGCAGCCAGTACACAGGTATTACAGCTCAGTAGACAGGTATTACAGTCAGCCAGTACACAGGTATTACAGCCCAGCACACAGGTATTACAGACCAGTACACAGGTATTACAGCCCAGTACACAGGTATTGCAGCCCAGTACACAGGTATTACAGCCCAACACACAGGTATTACAGCCCAGTACACAGGTATTACAGACCAGTACACAGGTATTACAGCCCAATACACATGTATTGCAGCCAAGTACACAGGAATTACAGCCCAGTA
Source organism: Glandirana rugosa (assembly GCA_018402905.1). NCBI lineage: Eukaryota > Metazoa > Chordata > Amphibia > Anura > Ranidae > Glandirana > Glandirana rugosa. The sequence continues at coordinate 565,937 of BLSH010334086.1, read as the reverse complement.
CACAGGTATTGCAGCCCAGTACGCAGGTATTGCAGCCCAGTACACAGGTATTGCAGCCCAGCACAAAGGTATTGCAGCCCAGTACACAGGTATTGCTGCCCAGTACACAGGTATTACAGTCCAGTACACAGATATTACAGCCCAGTACACAGGTATTACAGCCCAGTACACGGCACAGCAGTTAAGTACTTACCTCAGGGGACTCGTCAGGCCGTTCTCTCTCCCTCGCCCACGGGAATCACAGGCGTGAGTGCGTGCAGTCTCAGCACATCTGCCAGTCCCTCCCCGCTCTTGACCAATCAGTCACTGTCTGGAGGACAGTGACTGAGGCCAGAGCCAATCAGTGTATAGATGTTCGCCTTGCCGGTGCACATCTATGCACTTTAATGGCTGACCAATGGGCTTTGGGAATTGCTGTCAGCTGAAAGCAAATCTCCCAAAAAAGCCAGGACAGCCATGTCCTGGCGGTCCCTTATTTATTTTATTTTTTTTGAGAAATCAGAGGAGGGGGCGGCGCACTAGTGCCCTCTATGGAGGATCAACCCCGGTGGGCTTGGGAAGGGGGCAGGTTACAGAAGTGCCCACTGGCTCAGTAGGCAGTAGGAAAGGGATCTGATGTAGTAGCCTTAGTTAACCCCTCGGTTTCTCCATCCTAGTGCTGCCTGACTGGCTGGCTGCTGCCGTTCCTATACAATTTTGGGCTGATTCCTTCCTGCCACTTCTACTGTTAGTTTGATTTACTTCTCTCATTCTTTCAGTCAGACTTTTTTATTCCCGCCTACGCAGGTCCCAGATCCTCTTTCATTTCCCAATACAAATAAATAAACAATCCAACATGGAGAGTGGCATCCCCTCATACTGGCCACAGCAGATGTGTAGGCCAAGGGATTCAAAAACAGATATCTTACTATGAAGTCCCCAAGAGATAAAAGGAACATGTCAGGTAGTTTAACCCTTCAGCATTTACAAAGCGCTGAAATATAATTTTTCAATAAAACAATTACCTCTTAATTAAAATCAATCTAATGGCAACATCTTTTATTTTAATTTTGGACAATTGGAGATTTCCCGTTGTATCTACAGGACAGGAAACTAAAGGAAATCATCCCAACGGGACACAGATGGAGAAAACTGACAGAAGTTTTAACCAGAACCGCACTATATCCAACATTTACAAAAAAAATGGCTTTAGATTTACCTTAAGTTTGGGCTACGTGTGTCTTTGTATTTCTCTCTTGTATCTTGTGCATAGTAAAGATGAAAAGTAGCACTTCCAGAGAAAGTAGTTTTCTGTACCTATGTCTACTGGCTGGAAAAGCAGCAGAGAAAAGGCATGCTTGTTTGTAACACCCATCAACCACTGATAATTCTGTTACATATGGCAAACTTCTTATAGGGCAAAGTCATGACATTAATGTGATATTAAACTTTTGGTTTTTGTTAAGCTAAAATAATAAACATGTTATACTTACCTGCTCTGTGAAATGGTTTTGCACAGAGCAGCCCTAATCGTCCTTTTCTAGGGTCCCCCACTGGCACTCCAGGCCCATCCTCTTCGGCAAGTGCCCCCAGAGAAAGCCACTTTCCCTGGGGGCACCCGTGTGTGCTCGCTCCTGAGCCGCCCGGTCTGCATCTATTGACACAGACCGGACGACTCGGCCCTGCTCCCTCATCACAGCATTTGATTGACAGCAGGGACAGCCAATGGCTACCGCTGCTATCAATCTGCCCAATGAGGAGGAAGACATCAATGAGACCTGCTGCTCTTGTGCATGTTGCTGGATCGGGCTCAGGTTAAAAATAAGGGAGGCTTGGGGGCTCCTGCACAAGACAAAGACAGAGGCGCCTCTAAGTGCAGTATTGGCACAATTTATTAAGAGCAATAGATTAAAAACACTCACAGGATAAAAGCCAAGTGTAAGTCCTGATGACATCCTAGTCCATCCCAGATGGATCGCTGCTGGGAAGGCTGTGCAGTGGTGACAGCTCCGGATAGGAGCCGCTCTGAGAGGTGGAAGGCTGGCCAGAAAGCTCAGAGGGAGGCTTGGAGCGCAGCTAGAGCCAGACATGGGCAGATGACGTCATAAACGTACGACGCGTTTCGTGGGCAGGCGGCTATGGTGATGTGATGGTCGCGCCCCTTATTCAGGCAGAGGACAAATAAGCACTCTGCTCTTGTATTTATTACACTATTATGCTCATCATAACCACTATGGTTTTATAATTTCATTTTATTGCCTCCCTCCCCCCTTCTCCCTGGTTTTTTTGTAGCCTAGGAGTTGAGGACAGTGCGCATATACTTGTCTGTCGGGGGCTCCTGCAGCACAGAATGTTTTTTACCTTAATGCATGTCTAAAAAACTTGAGGCTTTAGAATCCCTTTAGGACAAATATAATTTACACATTGTAGGAATTTGTGAAAAAAAGGCTGTAAAATAATATGTAAAACAGTATTCCATTATTCTTTCATAATAAAGGATTTTGTGCCTCTCTACCAAGATTTTGAAAATTTTTACACAAGAAATATTTACAGAAGACTTCGGGACGCCTTTCAACGACCTGTCAGCAGCGTACCAGGAGCTGAATTTGATCTATTGGAGCGAGTGACAGATGACTACAACTGGACGTTCAGGTCATCATTCTGCTGTTGCTATATTTCTGGTCTACCTTTTATTCATATGCTATTCGTGTAGTAGATTGTCACCTTAGTATTGAGATTGGAAAGTCACATGAGAGAGCACATGGTCAGCTCACCTGAGCAAGTCTCAGAAAAGCCAACATGCAATCCAAATGCAGTCTTTATTGACACACATCAAAAAAAAAGAAAAGGTCTCCCATTGACGTATCTCAGCCAAGCCTGGCCATAGTCATAGCTGACAAAGCTACAAATAAGGCCAGATTTGTCAGAAATGCTTCAGCAGAGGAGACCGTACTTTTAGTTTGATATGGGTTAATAAAGAAGACTGTGCATTTGGACTGTGTTCCCACTCTTTAGAGATTTGTACACCGTTGCACGGTCACATAGTACACAGTATTGCAACCAAGTTTCGCATTTTATGCTACTTTTATTTTTGCAGCGAACGTTAGTATTAAAATGAGAATAATTAAGTACAAACATGGACTTTAACGGCACTGGATACGGTTGAAAACATACAAGTTTATTCAGTGGCGGCTGGTGGCTTTTTTTGGGGGGGTGGCAAACAATCACTCCCCCTCGGTCGAGTCACCCGCACCACCCCCCACCACCATTCGGCCAGTCGTCCATCCCCGCACTTACTCCATCTAGGTTGCAGGTGGGGAACGCTCCTACGAGTAAAGGACGGCGGGCGGGCGTCTCCTCCTCCTCTGCATCACGGTGGCTTCCAACGTGCATCTCCTCCCTCCTCCTCCCAGGAGTCCAGTTTAATCGCTTGTCCTTTCAGCCAGTCAGACCCACTTCCTGATTGACCGATTCGCTATTTTCACACAGCTGGGTGGGCTTGGAGCGCAGTGCTCAGCGCCCCAAGCCCACCTTTTTTTGAAGCCTATTAGAGCCTTTGGCTCTAATCACATGCTTACACACCCCCCGCCCCATTGGAATCCATGCACCCGGCACCCTGCATTTATATCAGGGGGCCGGACGCATGGATAGCGGGGGGGCGGCGAGTTTATTACAAAACTTGTTTACAATTTATAGAAAAAAGAAACATACATATACAGTATATAAAAAAACATGTAATTCACCTTATACCAACACAAACAGGCCCTGCAGTTAGGTGTTCCTGTGCACAAGGGTCATGTAACCGAATCACAACAGGGTAGCTTGGTGTGTTGGAACTATGGATGAGTAAACCCAGCTCTACATGCTTTGCGAGTTAACTCTTCTTCAGGAGCTTTAAACATACATATTTCTTCTATACAAAAAGAGAAAACAAGTGATTATTTTTATATAAGTGCAACCGGACAATATAAAATGTTTCAACATTGTATACAACAAGAAATTGCTTACAAAAACATATAGGTGTGCCTGGACACATTGGGGGGATGCCAACCAACATATCATAAACCCCAAATGAACCTGTCCTCTACCAGGAACTAAAAGCATTGCATAAGTACAAGCACCAGAAAGGGCCTACTACTATTTCTTTTTTATTCTTTGTCAAGAAAAGTGCTCAAGATTAAATTTCTTTCACTTTTTCACTTCGCTATGGAGGCTTGACTTCCTTCACTTGGGGTATAAGCCCGACTTATGCATTTTGCTAAATACTGTCCACCTGCCGATTCCCTATCCAATGAGAGATCCTTGCTAGCCCAGGGTCTAGTCTAATTGGCTAGGGTGCCAACCTACCCATGTGCAAAAAAAAAGAAATGTGTGTTACAGTCTGGAAAGGATAGTATCTCACTCTTGGAGTAGCTGAAGGCAGTATATATCAATGGGACCAAAACAGAAACCAAAGAGACTTCCTATGGTGATAAAGTAAAAGGTGATAAAGTAAATGGAGGAATACCACAGCCTGATATATTTGGTCTCTTACAATTGCCTTAAAGAGTAAGACCACTTTTGTTGAAGAAAAAGCAATCCCCTTCTGGGTGATCTATTCTAATGGGGAAAATGGCAGGGTCTGCATCCCTTTAGAAGTGATTACCCTTTGGGAGTATCTGCAGGGGATGCCCAAAATTTAACTTGTATCTTAGTGCTGACTTCTGGGAAAATCAGTAAGCCAATCACACAAGCAGGACATTTTTTGGGGGCATTCTATACGCCATCTGTGTACAGGATGCCTCCAGATTTCCAAATTGCATTGCATTTTACAGAAAATTACAGAGCTGGAGATTGAAAAGGAAAGATCATTTTTAATAACGTTCAATTACAATTTAACTTGTGTCGCAATTGTAATGCTGTTTTTTTTTTCCACAAAAGTGAAGTTACCCTTTAACAATTGTGAACAAATAACTTGTGACATGTTCTGCTATACAATAGAAACATCTATGCACACTTTTATTTGAGGTTAAATTAACATACACAAAATACTGAATGGATAAAATATTTTTACTGTTTAGGTACACTGGAAAAGTCATTAAGAATGTGATCAATATGGGATCATATAACTATCTTGGCTTTGCAGAAAATGATAGAGAGTCATTGGTGACAATAGAGGAGGTCCTGCAGGCATATGGAGCTGGAGTATGTAGTAGCAGACAAGAAATGGGTAAGAACGATGCTCACAATGTTTTACTGTGGTGTAACTCTTAGCCCTCATACACACGGGCGTCTTTTATCGCCACGTTTTTGGGCATTTTTTACAGCTCTCCATGTTATTCAATGGCCCTCTAAAACCACTGACGTTTTTGAGCAGTAGAGGGCGTCGGCGTTAGTGAGCTGTAACTAGAACGCTGGACCGGCGCTTTCCGAAGCTGCAGCGTCATGGCGTTTTTGACGCTGAGCCAGCAAAACACTCAATAACGTGGCTTAACGTTGTACACACAGCGTTAAGCCTCGTCAGGCGTTCTATTCAAAATCAATGGTTCCCTATGGGAGCCCATTGATCTGAATAGAAGTCGCACCAGAAGTCGGATCATGATGATCCGACTTGCGGCGCGACTTGTGTGCTAGGGATCTTGAAGGGGAACCCCCGCAAAAAATTTGCCTGGGGTACCCCCCCCCCCAAGAGCATACCAGGCTCTTCGATCTGGCATGGATTTTAAGAAGAACCCCATGCCTAAAAAAACGGCGTTGGGTCCCCCCCAAAGTCCATACCAGACCCTTATCCGAGCATCTGAGCGCCCCCCCTCCTGGATCGTACCAGGCTGCTTGCCCTCAACATGGGGAGTATGGGTGCTTTGGGGCAGGGGGGGCTCTGTGCCCCCCCTGCCCCAAAGCACCTTGTCCCCATGTTGATGGGGACAAGAGCCAGTTCCTGACAACCCTGGCATTTGGTTGTCGGGGTCTGTGGGCGGGGGCTTATCAGAATCTGGAAGCCCCCTTTAATAAGGGGCCCCCAGATGCCGGCCCCCCACCCTATGTAAATGAGTATGGGGTACATCATACTCCTATCCATTTACCTGCAAAAAAAGTGTACAAAAAAACACACAGCTTTTTAAAATATTCTATTAAATCAGCTCTGGCGTCTTCTCCCCTTACTTCTCCCTCGTCTTCTTTCTTCGGCTCTTTTTGGGTCACCCTCCAAAAAAAAGACATGGCAATTGGAAAAGGAAGTTTACAGGCACTATTTTTAGCGCAAAAACGACTGTAAAGCGACTCGGTGTGAAAGGAGTCTAAGTAAACCCAGTATTCTTATAACGGCAAATATCTTGTGCTAATTTCATTCTTCCCTTTCAGGGTATTTGGTTAAACATCAAGAGCTGGAGGATTTGGTGGCGGAGTTTCTCAATGTGGAAGCAGCAATGGTGTTCAGCATGGGCTTTGCCACAAATTCAACAAATATTCCAGCACTGGTGGGCAAGGTACTTACTACACTTTACTTAAAGTAATCATACAAAAGTTGACTAGTTCTGAACAGTTAAATGAATTAAAGAGTGAATTATTTCAAAATTGCTCTTTAGCATTTTCATTTGAATCTCTATGGTACTGATTGAGTACTGTCTGTGATACTTTTTTAATTTGCACTAATATACAATTACATACAAGTACTCAATTGTCTCTATCGCAAGTGCACTAATATGGATACAATCACCTCAAGTATGGTACTGATGAATGTTAGTTTTTTTTTTACCAATACTTCCAGTTTTGTCAAGCTAATTTGATAACTGGATGGTCATGTAGGATCCCGATGTTAACTACAGCTACTTATGTGCACTAGCGACACCAAAGCTGACTGGAATACCAGAGGGTTTTCTCCTGCTAATTAAAATAGCACTGCTTTCATATTTTTCTTAAAATGCTGCCCATCCGTGTCTAGTACATCTTCATGTATTTTGATTTTGTTATTACTAATTTTTATTTATACAGTGCCTTGCAAAAGTTTTCATACCCCTTGAAATTAAGCAGCCAAGGGGCCCATGGTAAGTCTGGAGGAGCTGCAGAAATCTACAGCTCAGGTGGGAGAATCTGTCCACAGGACAACTATTAGTTGTGCACACTACAAATTTGACCTTTATGGAAGAGTGGCAAGAAGAAAGCCATTGTTGAAAGAAAGCCATAAGAAGTCCTGTTTGCAATTTGTGAGAAGCCATGTGAGGGACACAGCAAATATGTGGAAGAAGGTGCTCTGGTCAGATGAGACCAAAATTGAACTTTTTGGCCTAAAAAAAATGCTATGTGTGGCAGTAACTAACACTGCCCATCACCCTGAACACATCATCCCCACCGTAAAACATGGTGGTGGCAGCATTGTGTTGTGGGGATGCTTTTCTTCAGCAGGGACAGGGAAGCTGGTCAGAGTTGATAGGAAGATGGATGGAGCCAAATACAGGGCAATCTTAGAAGAAAACCTGTTAGAGTCTGCAAAAGATGTGAGACTAGGGCAGAGGTTCTCCTTCCAGCAGGACAACCACCCTAAACTTACAGCCAGGGCTACAATGGAATGGTTTAGATCAAAGCATATTCATGTGTTAGAATGGCCCAGCCAAAGTCCAGACCTAAATCCAATTGAGAATCTGTGGCAAGACTTGAAAATTGCTGTTCACAGACACTCTCCATCCAATCTGACAAAGCTTGAGCTATTTTGCAAAGAAGAATGGTCAAAAATGTCACTCTCTAGATGTTCAAAGCTGGTAGAGACATCCCCAAAAGACTTGCAGCTGTAATTGCAGTGAAAGGTGGTTCTACAAAGTATTGACTCAGGGGGGCTGAATACAAATTCCCCCCATACTTTTCACATATTTATTTATAAAAAATTTTGAAAACCATTTATCATTTCCCTTCCACTTCAGAATTATTTGCCACTTTGTGTTGGTCTATCACATAAAATACCAATAAAATACATTTATGTTTTTGGAAGTAACATGACAAAATATGGAAAATTTCAAGGGGTATGAATACTTTTTCAAGGCACTATAAGTGCTAAAAAATGATGCAGTTCGTTTGTGACTAACATTCGGCAAGCCAGTCCTGGAGCACTAATAAAATCACTCATTTCACATTATATGAAAGAACATTTTTGGCGATTCTCACTATTTTTATATGTACACATTCAAAGCCAAACTAATATAATATCTTCTTTCGCAGGGATGTCTTATTCTAAGTGATGAGTTAAACCACACATCTTTGATTCTAGGAGCCAGGCTTTCTGGAGCAACTATTCGAGTTTTCCAGCACAACAGTAAGTATACTATTACCACGCCCTTAATTATAGAATGCTGCAAACGATATAATATAGATTGATAGGAAAGATGTAGTGCAGTGATTCTCAACTCCTGTCCTCGGGACCAACTAACAGGCCAGGTTTGCAGGATAACTGAAATGCCTCACAGGTGATATAATTTGCTGCTCAGTGATTGCAGTATTCTAGTCTGCATCTCCCCAAGGTAATACTTAAAATCTGGCCTGTTGGTGGGTCCTGAGGACTGGAGTTGAGAACCACTGATGTAGTGTCAGCTACAAAATGATTGGCTTGTCTGAACATCCCCAATGCTTCCCAAGAAATATACCCTAAAATTCAGGGAAAGGTTGCTGTTATTATTATTACAGGTATTTGAATAGGCTCCATCAGCTTACACAACACTTTACATATTTATTTTACATGCACATCAAACCCTGCCCTCAAGATCTTACAATCTAAGGTCCCTAGCTCACACTCATTCATACACATACTAGGGCCAATTTAAACAGGATCCAATTAAGCTACCAGCATGTCTTTGGAGCGTGGGAGGAAACCCACACAGACACAGGGAGAACATGCAAACTCTGTGCAGGTGGTGCTGTGATTGGGATTCGAACCAATGACCCTAGTGCTGCCAGGCGAAAGTGTTAGCCACTTAGCCACTGGGCTGATATCACTTTGGGGAACCGATATCTAGACTTAAAGTCAACCTAAACTCAAAAAAGTAACTTCTTTTTTGGTGTACCATGATTCTATTTGTGCGATTTTACCGCAATTCGTTGGGGGACAATTACGTTAAAATCGTGCTGCAATTTGGCTGCCATTGAAAGTAACGGGGATCACAAGCGCGTCTCGCGTTTTGTGGCGATACGGAATTGCAAGCAGAATTGCGGTGACTCTGCCTGATATCTGGAATGCCATGGAGTGAATGGAGCCTAAAAATGTACCTTTCATCTTGAATTGTACCTGAAACAGAGCAGTATGGTATGTGAGGGTGTCTAGGAACTCCTGTGCCTACAGCCTCATAGCTGTATATCTGCAGTGTGAGATCAAAGTCAGTTTTTTGACTGCACGTTTCCGTAAATTTGCAGTAAGACTAGGTAAAGTCACTACTGTACTGCTTGATGTTCTCTTTCTTGGAGGTTGTGACATGAGGAAGCAAAGTCCAACCTTTACCAATATGGTTACCTCCAAACAAAGACACAGTACAAAACAAGGCAGAGTAAACCAGTAATGGAAAAAGACCAGAAGCAGGGAGACCATAGACAATAGTCCTTTGCCTTCCGCCTGCCTTTTTTTGCACAAAACTTTCAGAGGCCATGCACAATGGCTTAAAAAATATTGCTTTTACAGGAGTTTTGTGTTTTGCCTATAGAAGCAGCTCAATGTTATCCTATGTGTCCATGCATATTAGGATGATTACCGGCATATTTTAAGCTCAATGTTTAGAGGCAGGAAAAAACCCTTCTGGTTTGTGCTTCTGATTGGAGCTTTCTGGCAGAAAAAAACGCTAAACCTCTCCTAAACTCACCTAAACTGTGCACAGAAATACTCTGTATGAACGCTCTATATTTCTGCCAAGGGAACAGGCATTTTTTTAAGCCCAGTGTGTATGGATCCTCAGAGTTAAGTGCTTCTCATTTCAGACTTCCAAAGCAAGATTTAGATAAGACACCAGCTCCGGCTTTCTGCTGATATTCAGCAATGGCTTGGTGTGGTGGTACTGAGTATCAGTTCTCATAAATCTGTTATTTACAAACGTATTTTATTATGGGGGAATAGATATACTCTTTCTTCCAAGTGAGCTCTTGCATGGTTTTCAGAATGTATTGATAAATTGTTAAAAAATTACTAAAAATTTGGCTATGACTACCAAACCCCACTGGATACAAAATGAAGTATAAAGCCAAGCACACAAAGATACCTGGACCTTAATATAAAATATTATAATTGTATTAATTCAGATAAAAAAAGAGAACAAAAAAAGAAAAAGGAAAAAGAAGAAAGAGAGATATGTAAAAAATCTTGGCCAAGAATAATGTTACAAAGTGGCTCCGCTAGATCTCATAGATGGGCCCAATGAATAATCATCATATTGTGTTTATAATAAGTTCACATCATATTTGAGTATGGGTGACAGTTCGCACAATCCACAATAATTGATGTACAATATGTTCAATAGAATGTGAACACCCTCATATGAATTATGTGGGCTGAAAAAGCCAATAGATCAACAAACAACCATGGCTCATGTATATAAATAAGGCTGTTCAGGAATCGCCCGGTAGCATGATTATCCTACATACACAAAAGCTGATGTATGTAGTTCCATATTGTCAAGATAGAAAAAGATCACCACAGTATAATATATGCCTGAACTCAATCATAGAATCAAGTAAACCAAGGGGTCTTCATGTAACCATCTAGTCCAATGTACTGGCCAGAACTATGCCCCCAGGGACACCACTTTGCATCCAGACCAATCCTAGTGTAAGAAAGTCCCTACATGTACAATAAAAAAAGAATCAGGCAGATATACACATGGAGAGTTCACTTGCTTGTGGGCAGGGCCTACTTCGCAAGGCATGTGAGGGTACCTTTTGCCCAGAGCACACTCATCATGGCCCGGGACCAGGCGGAGACTGTGGGCTTATGAAGATTTAACATTAAGGCAGCTCCTTAACTGATGAGCTTTCACTGTGTGCAGTAGTTAGAGTACAGAGTTTCTCTGAAAGGTGCTGTCCCATGTCCCTACACACTGTAACTTAGTAGATGTTGCATTACGAGGAACGTGCTGAGCCTGCGTCCACTCCACCAGTCCAGTGTACCTCTGATACCTCAATCTAAGGAACAGAATGGGGTCCCACACATAGCACGGACCTCATGCATGCTCATTAACTCCTTCCTTTCCATCACTGGTAACCAGGCCTTAGATTTCCATAATGTGAGTTCAGATCCAGTTGTTATTGGATACTGACCGCTAGGGAAGGGGCCAGAACATCAACCCCCTTGCTACCAGAGGACCTGTCACCTTACCAGGTACCTTGCTTAACGACTGGTTGCTTTGTGTCTTGAATTTTTGCTTGGTTACTCTTAAGAACACTTTTGTCAAGTTAACCCCTTTTGTAGTAGTGTAGCGTCATACCCCTTTGTGCTTTACAGAACCAACTTTTGATATGGCAGAACCCACATGCACCCCTTTGCAAAACTTCAGGCCAGGCTTAGAATAGTTAATGTAAGTTTCCTAGAGAGATTTCAACATTATAGGCCAATGTGAACAAGTCCAATTCTTAACCCTAACTACAGTTGTGTGGCTGCCCAGGCACACCTTCATGAGGTGATAGTCCATGCTGGTATTCTCCATGACTTGAATGTCCTAAGGAAACCCCAGTGCATTCAGCAGACTGCAAGGTGCAGCAGTCAGTCCCAGTGCCATGAGCTGCGAGTGGGAAAAGAACTAACCAAGAGCCCTGGACCTCATCCTTCCCCCTTTTTATACCATGGGTAGGCTGGTTGTGACCAAAAAGCCCAGGAACTGAGCAAACAAATTTTAACCCTTTACCTCTCTAAACCAGCATTAACACAACCTGCTTACATACTGATCATTCAATAGTGAAGACTATAAGCCATGGTGAGGTAAAGAGATACTTATCAGTCTATTGCTCCTTTAAGAGGTAACCTAGGGGCCACCAGAGTAGCAGGGTAAGGTTTGCAGGATGTAAATATTCTTTTGGCATATTTTGGCATTAAAGTGGTCATAGTTTCAGTTTCTGGTATGAGCTGTTCCTTTTTTACACATCCGAGGTACTACTTTGATGTACAAAAATTTAAAAGTTGCTGGATATCGACTACAATAAATATTTTTTAACTACATTTTTTGTTTAAAATTAAATATTTTGTATTTTGTTTTTAGATATGAAGAACCTAGAAAAGTTACTACGGGAAGCTGTGATCAGAGGTCAGCCACGCAGCCATCGAGCTTGGAAGAAAATCCTTATCGTTGTTGAAGGAATTTATAGGTTGAAAATACAAATACACAAAATCTAATAGCAACACATACCCAGCCTTATTCCCAACCACAGAGGAAAACCTAATTAAGCTCTACAAAAGAGCTATAGATTTTTTTTAAATCAGCAGACTTCGTTTCATAAGCCTGTATAGTGCCAAGTTTTGGCAGACTGAATTGAATTTTGCTACAGAAGCTTTAAAATGTTAGTTGACCAAGCAATAGCCTGTGCAAGTAAATGGTCATTGTAGCTAAAAAACAAACCATGCAGCTTTGACTAAAGTTTAATCATGCCTCAGCTTTTGGTGTAAGCCATCTTTGTACCTCAGAAAGTCTTGCTGAAAAATTCCCAGTGATGGCATCCCTCCCATCCAGCCCTATGTTGCTAAGACTCTCCTGGCTGTTAAGTATAAAAGCTGGGCATATGGGTCTGAATCAGTACCCTATTTGAATGTACCATCATCTCATATATGTTTTCATTTGAAAAGATTTTTTGTGATACCAATACAGGTACTGTATACTGTGTCTATTAAAAAAAAAAAAAAAAAAAAAACAATACTATCAATTGTACAAAATTTCACTTACGGTAATCACATTGGATACAAATAAAAATAAAAGCACTTGCACCCCCTGACAGATATTGGTGCCAAATGGACCTGCAACCCTGTTACTCACCATTGGTCTCCAGTCTTTGACCCGGCTTGCCTTACAAACTCCTGCACTCTGCATCGACCCCAGTTTGTCACTGACCTTGCTTCTGCCCAGTGGCAGCCCATGCATTAGGGGCGCAGGGGCACCACCCCCGTAATCCATGTGTCCAGCCTCTAATCTACATGCAGGGTGCTGGACGCATGGATTCCAATGGGTTTTCTTTAAGCACATGATTAGAGTCAGAAGGTCTAATTGTCTTCAAAAAAGGGTGGGCTTGGGGTGCAGAGCACTGCACCATGAGCCCACTCAGTTGTGTGACAATAGTGAATTAATGTTCGCTATTGTCTTCCTGATTCTCCTCCCAGCCAATCAGGAAGCAGATCCTGAGACCCGATTGGCCAGGGTGTCTTAGGACCCACTTCCTGTTGGGCCGTCAGGAGAAGCAATGGCCCCGGGGTCTTGGAAGAGTCAGGGAGCAGCTCAGCCAGCGGTCCTCTCCAGCCAGGACTCGGCTCTCCCTTCCAGGGATGGCTCAACCGCAGCCACATCTAGCACTCCCCGCCGCCTCGGAGAGTGGTGGGAGGAGGAGGGGAGATCAGAGTGTCACCCCAGGACTCATCATCTGCCTCCTAAGGTAAGGAGGCCTCTTATCGACACTTCCCTGTCCATCCATCTCTCGCGGAGGGGCGGTGAATGCTTTCTTCCTGTCCGTCTCCCATGCGGGGGGGCTGATGGTCACCCCCCATACCGTCTCCCAATGGGGGTGGAATTGGTTTGTCGCCCCCCCCAAAGTATTGAGCACCAGCAGACACTGCTTCTGCCTATGCCCATTACTGCTAATTTGCTGATTTGTATAATGGCCTATACTGTAACTTTGCTCCTGCTTCTGCATCTGACCCTTATCTATCTGCCTGTGTATGACCCGGCTCGTCTGACCCTGTCTATGTTCCAGTGATTACTGGATTTCAAAGCTATAAGCATCTGGCTATTATCCACTGGTGTCTGTTCTCTGTCTGCCTGCTACCTGCCTGTGGTTCACCTTCTTGCCGTCGCCAGTGCCAGCCTGCTCTTGCCTACTGCTCATCAGCTGCTACCTAGCATCTCTGTTTACTGTGATTCACCGATAACCATCCACTACTTGACCGGGAGATCCTGTATAGCCCTGTGGCTAGCAAGACCACCAGGCACTCGTGCCACTCTACACTCTTGAGCTATCTGTATACTCTATCAGGGGCCCCGAGTCAGAGGTGTAAGAGAGGCCTTCCTCATCGTATCAGGCTCTTCTACGAGGTACGTGACAGCATTACTAAATTACTCAATTCTAAATAACTTACCCCTGTAGGGTGCATAGAAAATAGAAAAAAAAGAGTTTCAAAAAGCAGACAAGTGATCAGCCATCATCAACAACCGTGATCCATAGTGGGGGCCTGTGGTGGACCTATCTGCTCCACTAACCCCTCCCCATTAAGTACAAATAAATAAAATGTGTCTCAAAGTAATTCTTACATGAACTACAGCTTGGTTACTGAGTCCCTATGTCCCATAAACCACACCATCACAGAAATGTACTTCAATCTATTTAAGCCCACATAATTTATAAATGCACTTAACAATAGCTTTCTTGGCTTAACAATTAATAAAGTGCTTGGTAGTAACTCAGAAAATGCTTTCCAATAACCCGCATATGTTTAATCTCTATTTTGTACATCCATAGGGTAAATAGAGGGTTATCACTCTAGCTAGCTATATCTACAGCTCCTTAAATTGCAGCCATGTCCTGCCATGTACAGGGAAACCACCCTGCTCACATTGAGTGATGTGCTCCACTGCGTAGGCATGCTGATGATGTTGCGTCACCACATGGACCCACCCACCATGCCCCCAGCTGTTCATGCTCACCTCCACCATCACAGGAGCAAGCTGTGAAACCTTCAAACATGTGCAAATTTACTATCTCCTCCATTGCTGCATCACTTAGCTCATAGCTACTCAGAAGAGGGGAGAGAGAACACATACAAGGTGGTTTGAACTGGAGAAAGAATTTGCTGCTGTGATGATGGGGTTGAGCAGTTACGGCTTTGAGTTTCTTAGCAACGTCCTAGCAGCAAGGGAGGACAGGGAATGCCATCTCTGGGAGTTTTTGGCCAGGCTTCAGGAAGTAAGTAAATGGCCTACATTTAGAACAAGGGCATTATTCAACTTCGGTCAAGTTGCACTGTTTGGTTTTATCTACAGGTGCTCTATATCTGCATAGGCAGTTTTTCTGGTAAAGATGAACTAACCCTTTAAAACTTTTCCCATATAGGGGAAATCCCTTGCAATAAATTTACATCGAAAAATACATTAAATGTGTCTGAAGAAAGGTACGATAGTTGAATATATTGTGTGTTTATTGCATAATAAACATCTTTGCAAATACTGGCTGAAACCTACAACATGTTTTGATAAATTTTACATTTTCTTTCTTACTCTAGTATGGAGGGATCTATTGTCCGCCTTCCAGAGATTGTGGCACTGAAGAAGAAATACAAAGCTTACTTATATTTGGATGAAGCACACAGTATCGGGGCAGTGGGGGCAACAGGAAGAGGGGTGGTAGAATACTTTGGGACAGACCCTGAAGATATTGATGTGATGATGGGAACGTTCACAAAAAGCTTTAGTGCCAGTGGAGGATATATCGCTGGGAAAAGGGTGAGTGGATTCATCCATAGTCTTTATTATGATTTTTTGACCTTACAGTGGAAATGTTAGTCTCTTAATAATGAACAAATTAAGTAGCCAAGTTAAATTACAGATATGAGCAAATGCATAAAGGGAATATTTGCAGTAGTTTGTCAGTAGCATTAACACAGCAGTTTTTTTTTCTGAGCCCTCTGTAACATATTGTTATTTATTACCCCTGTAACATAGTTTTTTCATATGTTGTTTCTGCTAGAAGATATGTTGATTATCTACTTACTAACAGGGTGACAATGCTGCTTTTTCCTGCAGTGAAATCACCAGAACATTGTCACCCTGTACTGCTGCTTGGATTACAGTGATGTGTGAGGGAGTGGGCAAGGCTATCAACCAGTGGGGGCTGGTGCTAAACTCTTTTGGGGGGGGCGGCAAACAAGCCCCCCCCAGATCCGCACTCACCCCTCCAGGGTCACGGTGCCGTGGCTTTCCTGGCTTCTCCTCCCGGCGAATCCAGTCTTCTTTAGATCTGCCTCTTGTCCTGAATGGCCGGGAGGAGAAGCCAGAAACCGGTAGCGAATATTGACTTGCTAGTGTCACAAGTGGGTGGGTTCGGAAAACAGTACTCTGCACCCTGAGCCCAACCATTTTCAAGCCAATTAGAGCCTCAGGCTCTAATCATGTGCTTGAAAAAAAAAAAACCTCATAGAAAGCTCTGAGTCCGGCGCCCCACATGCAAACTAGGGGGGTGGTGCCCCTGCACCCATTATGAACTGCCCGCCACTGCTATCAACGTTGTCACTGCTGATAGCCCTCCTCTACTCCATAATACATTCGCAAACATTCTCGTCTGCCCACAGTGCCCATAGGGCATGTAGTTTTACCAGCAGCGTACATGACACAGGCAAAAATGCATGAGCTGCTTATGTGTAGCACCCTCCTAATTTAGAGTAGGTTGCTAGGCCAAATTTAGTTTAGCTCCACTGTAATCAGAGGCACAGGGGTGGATTGCCTAGGGCTGCTCAGTGTTAACATAGTGAAAGGAAGGACAGAGACTGCAGCCTGAAAATGTATGGACCTCCAGCCAACCCCTGAGGAGGTGTGTCCAGAAGGTGGGGGAAAGCCTATATATGCACTCTGCATAGGTGTACGCACAGGGTGTGCCAGGTGTGCCTGTGCACACCCTAATCACCCAGTGGGGCACAGATTCCCTATGTTTAGACCCCTGATATTTTACCAAAGCCCCCTAACGGGACTCCTAAAAAAATGTAAAGAAAATAATAAAAAAATTAAATTATAAAAAATAATATAAAATAATAAAAATAAAAGCTACGGACACCGTCCACTGCCCTACTGACATCAATCTCTGCCCTACTGACATTGTCAGTATACAGTATATACACATGCACGCACATGCATAAGTGTTTGAGCTTTGGGTTGCTCACCTTAATGCAGGGATATGCAATTAGTGGACCTCCAGCTGTTGCAAAACTACAAGTCCCAAGACTCTGGGTGTCATGCTTGTGGCTGTCAGAGTCTTGCTATGCCCATGGGACTTTAGTTCTGCAACAGCTGGAGGTCCGCTAATTGCATATCCCTGCCCTAATGCAATAGGCTCCGTGGATTGGATTCCTATTTTTTTTATTTTTGCACAATTATATGAATCGATAAATTGCTATTTTTCACATATTTATTTTATTAATTGTATGGATGTTTTTTTTAGCACTTTTAATATAATGTTTTCACATTTACATATTGAGATATTATGTTATACTTTTTTTGCATCAAGGGGAGAGGCATACCTGTATGTGAAGCATGTCTCGCGCTGCAGGCCAGCGGAGTTGATGCTGCATGAGATTAAGCACTTGATTCCTGGTGCACATTTTCAATGCGAGTGAGCATGCATGTGTTTTTACGTAAGTTTTAATAGTGAAGGTGAGGGTTTCACACCATGCAAGATTTGATTTTCTTTTTCTTGGGAACATCTGAGGCAGAGAGGTGAGGTCTTTTGGAAGAGAGAGAGCTACTGTTCTGGGCCCCCCTCCTTTAAAGGGGAAAGGCACCGCACGGCCCATATTGTAATGTAGTGTCATGGTGATTCGATAAGTGGTTTGTTAAAGGTTGTGGCACACTGGTGATTTGTCTTCACAGAAGAATTTGATTGGAGTACAAGTAGAAACACAGAGCACTAAATGATTTGATGGACACATAATGATTATTAACAAGTGTTTTTAAGTGGTTTTATTTTATTAGTAAAAATATTAGGGAAGCTTGGTTTTTACCTAGCACAGCTACATTTGAATTAAATATCCTGATAAAGGAGGTGTTGTCCTATGCTAATAAGCAGTGGCAGCAAACAACCACATCTCCCCAGTTGGCAGGCGGCAACCCCCGACGCTGTCGGTTGGGTCAACCGCACCTTCTGCCCCTTCCCCCCAGCGGGCGGTCGGTCATCCAGCCCCGCACTTACCACATCTAGGTCGCGGGCGGGGAGCGCTTCTACGGGCGGCAGGTAACGGCTTCTATCACAACTCCTCCTCCTTTGCATCTCAGCAGATTCCCCCGTGCGTCTCCTCCCTCGTCCTCCTAGGCATCCAATAGGATCGCCTGTCCTTCAGGCAATCAGAAACTGGTGTTCAGATATTCACATTTTATTTACAGTAGAACCAATAAAGGAGCTTTAAAACAAGCCCTCTCCGACGTCTATAGCTGTAGGCACTGCGGATCAATCAAACCTCAAAGTATCCAGTATATGAACTGAAATTGTTCAATTTATTTATTTAGCAGCTCAGATAATCCTGCTCCCCCTACCAAATCACCTGCATTTAGAATAGCAATTAGTATGCTGAATGGTTACTGAGTTATTACTAAGGGGGAGCAGGGAGAATGGAGCTGCTGAGAGGATGGCTTGAATGAACCAAGTGCATGTGCTGTGAACGTTGAGGATGAATGCTCCGTAGTGCCTTCAGCTACAAAGATCAATGAGAAGTTATTGTAAAACTCTTTTATTTATTGTTAATAATATGCAAAGGTTTGCATATCTATAGACCACAGGTTCCTTTTGAGGTGTAATTACCTACAATATTGATGAAGCATGAGGAGTTATCATTGAGTGGGGAGAGAACACAAGCGCCAAACTAAGTGCAGCATGTATGGTTGTTTTAATAAGGATAAAGGCTGGTATTCACAAGAGTTAAAATCTTAAGAGCATTGAGCAATGAGGTGTATCGACATCTACAGAGCGGGACGTCAGGGTGGCGTCTGCGGTGATGCATTCTGAAGGATGGTGCCAGTGGATTCCAAATGGACATTATGGACTAACCCTTAATCGCCATAGATCAAATTCATTATTTATTTATCTCACTGGAGTTCCACAGGACTCCAGCACTTGCATCTAGTGCCAATTCTCCTTCTGTGGAGTGATGAATGAGGCCTAAAAATAATGCACAACTCTATTAATAAACTACTCCCCATGTTTTCTTCACCAGGAACTTGTGACATATCTAAGAATCCATTCTCATAGTGCAGTGTATGCAACATCTATGTCTCCTTCAGTAGCAGAACAAATCCTCAGGATAATGAAGTGCATTATGGGACGTGATGGGACTCTAACTGGTGAGATTACAGATTGCCTTCTGCCATATTTTTAAATGAAAAGTATATTAAAAATTGGGCACAAAAGTTGTATTTGATTTAATTAGATGTCCTTGAATTGTTGTACCATTTGTATATTTGTAGCTGTGTTTACATACAAAGAACAAAATTGCCATGGTTCTCAAAGTGCTATAAGTTGTTCTATAAAACTAAACAGCATTCTGGCCATTTCCTGAGCCGCTACTCATACTTGGAAAAAAATGAGGCAGGCAGCAATTTATTTCACTGTAGCATGTTACAATATGCTGCATCGTGCATTCGGTAAAAGCAAAGGGGGCTGATTTACTAAAGGCAAATTGACTGTGCACTTTGCAAGTGCAGTTGCACTCATTTTCCCCAGAGGTTAATGAATGTGGCAAAGCTTCACTTTGTAAAGAATGTCCCCTCAGGTGCAAAGAAAATACAAAATATATATATATATTTTTGCTTGCACATGATTGGATGATGGAAATCAGCAGAGCTTCACCATTCACTAAGCTCTGGGGAAAACTAGTGAAACTGCACTTGCAAAGTGCAGTCTATTTGCCTTTAGTAAACAAACCCAAAGGCATCTCTTAAAAAAAGAAAAGCAAAAGGGGCACAGCAATTCACATAACAATGCATCACAGCAACACACATCATCAGGGCATGTTAACGCACATCCGCTGATCCACACAGAGTGGTGTGAACCGATTTTCACTGCACACTCAATGAACTGTTAGTCACCCCTTCCCAATGGGAAAATGATGAAATACGTCTTCAGGAACAGTTGCACTATGGATTGAACAATATTCAGTTGTTACATTAGATCAGCCTTTCTCACCCTTTTCAACACAAAGGAACCATTGAAATAATTCTCTGGGGGAATCCCTGCTAAAAATGAAAACTCTACAACTCATGATAAATTAGTGTGATGGTCAATGGGAAGAATGCTCCTTATGCTTGTGGTCATTGAGAAGAATTACCCCCTTACAGATAGCTAAAAAGATCAATGGTATCATTGGGAATTTATCTGAGAGGTAGAAATTGGCCATTGCTCAAGGAACCCCTAGCGACCTCTGGAGGAACCCTAGGGTTCCATGGAACCCTGGTTGAGAAACCCTGCATTAGATGCTTTAAAGTCCAACTCCAGTCAAAACAATTTTTTTATTATGGATACAACGAAGAAGGGTTGTTTTCAGAACTGGAAATGATGAGAAATATTTCCAGCAAGGACACAAAGAAAAACAATTTTTATTAGAGTAGAAAAAAATGTCTGACAATATTTTATCAATGTCTGTGCCTGTGTTGTGGTGAAAACCACTACCCCCACTCTTTTCCTGATGTCAGAGGGACAGGGGGTGAGAGAATATCTTTGGTGAAGGTCACAGAAACCTAATGGACATTTTGATTCTTCCAAGCTCTAATCAAAGCTAAAAATGATTTAAATTCTAAAGAACAATCCAGCTTTATATGATCTCAATGATTGCATGCACTGCCATCTTTAATATTTAAATTAAAACTCCATGCAAAACTGCTTAATTTTATATGGAGTAAGGCAGGGTCTCTTCTTTGTGTGTGTTTGTTGTCCTAGGAGGTAGGTGTCCTTGCACACTTAGTTTAATCCTGAGCAGTGGTGGTTGGTGCTCCATCGGTCGGGGGGGGCAGCAGATGGACCTGACACCCCCCCCCCCCCCCCCATGTCGCCAGCTTACTCACCCTGGGCTGACAGGCGGCGGCTTACCCCTTCAGTCTCTCCATGTCCCGAGATGTGTCTCCTCCATGTCCCGGGTTGCCTCTCCTCCGTGTCCCATCTCCTCCTCATAGACCAATAGGATGGCTTCTCCTTTGGACAATCAGGAAATGGGTCTCACAACCCACTTCCTGATTGGCCAGGAGGAGAATCAATGTGATAATAGAAAATATTCATTTGTTATTGTCGCATAACTGGGTGGGCTCAGGGCGCAGTGCTCTGCTCCCCGAGCCCACCATTTTTTAAAGCATATTAGAGCCTCTGGCTCTAATCACATGCTTCAAAAAAACATTTAATCCATACGTCCGGCGCCCTGTATGTAGATCAGGGGGCCGGACGCATGGATGGGGGGGCAGCACCTGTGCCCCCCAATGAGCCGCCAATGGTCCTGACAGATTGGGATTGCCAGGAAGCCAAGTTTCCTGGTTCCCCATCCAGTTTGGCTTGTATGTCACTACAAACCACCATGACTGTCAGTCACCGCTCTTCACTCTGCTCCTAAAGCGCTCACAGGAGTGCTAGGCTGGGGAGGGGGCGGGCACTGCTGGCTCTGGCTCTCAGACATGTGGTGAAAGGTGGAGCCATCTGTCAATCAGGCAGTGTAGTGGATCTCAACATTATTGTCGGGATCCTTCCCAAGCCTGGCATGGTTCTGTCACGTCAGCTAGTAAAAGAAAATAGCCCACTATAAGGTGACTCAGGATCACAGGAGTACAAAAGTAAATTTACTCTTGTGACCCACAAGAGAAGTATGGTCAAAAAGGCTTTGGTCATACTTCTCTTTTAAAGATACATTGCCTGGATGAGTTTGATTGTTTCTGCGATTTTAGGCAATTTGAAAGTGGTAAAAATTGCCTGAAAATTGGGTAGGGGGGAGGGGTTAGAACTCCTATCAGTTTTTATTGCATTCTGTGCCTCTGTTAGGGAGATCCACCCTCCATATTTTTCCTGCTTACCATTATCATTGAAAGTGAAAGTAAAAAAGAAATCCTGAATTTTGGGTTGTCCCCAGAAAAGTAATAGGGGGCAAATCTTCTAATGGGGACACTAGTTCTGGTGACCTGGGGGTCCCCAAGGAATTCCCTAAATTTGCAGGGGTTTATTCTCACGTCCTGTTTGGCTATGGGACAGGAAGTGAAGGGAAATCTCCCCAATGGGACACAGATGGCAAAAAATAAATTCACAGGGGTTATGACCCTCCCTTACTCTATCCAAAATGAAAAAAAAATCCTATAGTTCTAATTTAAAGTGTTTGTTACCCTTCAAAAAAAAAAAAGTCCAGTTCCTTTAAAACATGCTATACAGCACAGTGCTTAAACTGTGTAATCTGGCCCCCTGTATCAACTAAAAAACCTGGCTGATCCTGCCTGGTTCTCCCTGTTGGGTTTTAAGTCCTAAAGAAAAAATGAAAGTGAAAGTTACTATTACCATTCGTCCTTTTTATACCTCCCACCTAGAGGGATTGTCTCCGTGTCTTACGTTATTTTTGAC
>BLSH010334086.1:524211-543475 GCA_018402905.1 Glandirana rugosa | reverse complement strand
CTTTCTCCCCCCCCCCCCCCCGACTGTCTTCTCTGTATCAGTGCCCGTCCCCTCTCCTCTTGCTGCTGAAATTACTTTTAATATCAAATATAATCCTGTGTGTTTCCAAATGATAGGTGCTCCTGTGTCTGTGTTTTATTAAAAAATTGCTATACCTGATTTCAGAGCGGCGCTGAGCGCTCATGTGACCGTCCGGCTCTCTCCTCTCCTCCTCTTGTCCTGATTGACGTTAGTGGGGGAATCTCGGCCCCGCCCACTGCAGCTGTCAGACGGGGAGAGGAGAGACCCAGCCAGTTATGTGAGTGCTGAGCGCCACTCTGAAATCAGGTATAGCTGTCAATTTTTTAATAAAACACAAAGACAGGAGCACCTAGCATTAGGAAACACACAGGATTATATGAAGTTATCAGAGTGGGTTAACAACCACTTTTAGGCAAATTTGTGTAATTCTGCTTTTCTGAAGTTGAGGGATCAGTTTCCTTAATTCTATAATGCAATAACGATGTTTTTTCAGTGTAATAATGAACAGACTGTATATCTTATGTGACAAGTGGGAATGCACATATTGTAGGACAGAAGAGAGTGAACCGGTTGGCACACAACACCACATACTTCAGACGGAGGCTGCATGAATTAAATCTAATTACCTACGGCAATGAAGATTCTCCTGTTGTCCCTGTACTCATGTACATGCCAAGCAAAGTAGGGTAAGCACTATAATGCTGTTTTCACATTTTTCACTGTCACTCAATATACTATACTCCTTTGCAAAACATTCACTGTAGAACTCAGTTCTAGGATAATTCTTGTAAGCAATACTTTAAAATATTCTGATTTCATAATGAAAATGCAATTTTAGAAATACAGCCATCATTTTTTTTTTAGCTGTTATGGTGTTGTTTAATTTAACAGTGCAAGAAGCAAAGATGTACGTGCAAAGTGCAAATACAAATCATTCGGAATCCATCTTGTACTTGCTGCTCTTCAGAAAAGTGGGTTCTATCTGGTTGCTATAAGTAACAAGACTTGGCGAGTAGTGATTCGCTTCTTGAATTGTTTTCTTAACCAAGCTTGTTAAAGTGTAAAAAATAACTAGTAGAGTTTTTTTGGCAGAAGAGACATGCAAACTTTCTTTTGCCAAAAGACTTTCCCCTCCACGCTGTTAGCAAGTGTTTACTTCCAATGTACACTGCGCGGTGCATGTGTCAAGCAAAGTACATATTGACTCACTCTCTGCATTCCGAAAATAGACCTGGGTGTCACTCTTCTCTGTGCACGCAGGAAGCACACAGTCAGTGGATAACCAATGGGCAAAGAGGAATCCCTTAACAGCTTGAAAAAAGCAATGGAGAAGTCGGCAGTGATGGACACAGGGGAGACTGCAGACAATGAGAATCTCTTCTGAATCTCTCTGAGCATTGCAGACTAAAGAAGTGTTTTCCATTGTTCAGAGTGGGCCAATGATAACCTCTCATTATATGCACCTTAGGTGTGCGCAGTCTATTGCATAGGTTGTGCACCCCAAAGCTCAGACACACACGTGTGTGTGTGTGTGCATATATGTGTATATGTATATATATATATATATATATATATATACTGTATATATAAAGATATGGCACTAGAGCAATGGACAGTGCCAGTTAGGGTTGCCACCTTTTCTTCAAGTCAAACCCGAACACTTTAGCGGCGCACAGCAATTTATTTTTATAGTATAAACTGTACACATATCTTGTTATTAAATAACATTTCTAATCATATGAAGTTAATAACAAACGCTCCCCTTTACATCTGAATTCACAGAGTTCCCTTTCACTGTAGGGGGGACTATGCAGACTCTGATGTAAGGGAGAACACTGGGGGACACTAACATAAGGGATGCTCTGGGAACCCTGCTTTAAGGGGGAACACTCAGAACTCTGTACGGAGAGGATTCTGATGTAAGGGGGAACTTTGTGGCCTCTGGTGTAAAGGAGAACTCTGATGTAAAGGGTGCTCTGAGAACCCTGATTTATCTTACTGTACTCACACAAAGGCAGGAAAGGGAAGGGGGAGGGGGAAGACTTCAGTCACAGACAGGGATGGATGGTGAGCTCACCCACCCCTTGGCAGTCAGCACCTCTCATCCAGATGTATCTGAGGCTGCTGGGCTTCAAATTTCTGGCCCCCACTTTACTTTTCTGAGGCACAGGGCTGGGGATTGGAGTGTGGGCAGACACAGAGGGGTAGGGTCGGGAGGAAGAGGTGCAGACTGGGATTGTTAGTGCTGACTTTGGCAGTGTGAAAGAGTGTGTAACAGACACTCTCAGCTTAGACAACTGTAGCCAGCAACCCTGCTGAGAAGTCATAGTCCAGTATGAATAATGTGTCCGGGTTTCAGGCAGTCTGAAACCCGGACACATGATTCCAAACCTGAACTGTCCGGGTGAATCCTGGACAGGTGGCAACCCTAGTGCCAGTAGAGCAGAGGTTGGTATCAGTAGAGCAGTGGTCGGTGTCAGTAGGGCAGAGATTGGTGTCAGTAGTTTATTGTTATTTCTTTTTTTATTATTACTTTTTTACAGTTTTTTTTTACAATAATTCTTCTTTTTTTTTTTTACAATTTTTAGGGGGACTTTGGTGACATATCAGGGGTCTAAACAGACCCCTGATATCTCACTTATGAGACAGAAAAAAGGGACTGAGGGCAGAGATTCCCCAGCCCCTTTCTCAGCACTCAGCAGCCAAGCAGCAGGGGTAGTCCGTGTAGCACAGGGTGATTAGGATGTGCCCAGGCACACCTGGCACACCCTGTGCACACACCTATGCACTATGGTACACAGCCTACAGGGCTGTATCATGAAACTTTCAATCGTGCAGACTGGTACTTCGGTTGCGGTGGCGATGGGAGAAGGTGACCATAATAGATGAGTGCAGCAAGGGGCCAGGGCAGTGGTTCTCAACTCCGGTCCTCGGGACCCCCCAACAGGTCAGGTTTGCAGGATAACTGAAATACATCAAAGGTGATATCATTTGCTGCTCAGTGATTGCAGTATTCTAGTCTGCATCTCCCCAAGGTAATACTTAAAATCTGGCCTGTTGGTGGGTCCCGAGGACCGGAGTTGAGAACTACTGGGCCAGGGGGTTGGGGAGGGTGCTGTGAGCTAATTCATGGTTTCATTTTTTTATGCAAAGGTGAACTGACCCTTTAAATGTTCCCAACTGCTATAGAAGCTGCAGCACGGCTCCAATCGCGGACATGCACCAACATGTTATCACACTCTTTTATTACACTAAATGGCAGCATCCTGTTTCACATTGTTTGTTCAAGTTTGCCTGAATAAAATAAAAAGATTCTGGAGACGTTGATCATTATCTTTACCTTTGTTTCATTCACAGGGCCTTTGCGCGACATATGCTGAAGAAGAAAATCGGTGTTGTCATAGTCGGTTTCCCAGCAACACCAATAGCTGAAGCCAGAGTCAGATTTTGCATTTCTGCCGCACATACAAAGGAAATGTTAGACAAGGTACAATTTCCACTCATAAAATCTACCCTGATTTATACAGTAAATGTATCTCCTAGCAGATTTATTCATTCACTTTGTTCTTGATGAAAAAAAAAAAGCCGTACCTGCATTGTTAATGTCATTATATCAGAAACGGTACACCCAAAAACATATGTGAGCTTTACAGTGATTATTCTACTTTGTAGGGCGCATGCATATTACACAGTACTGTATACCAAGCCCAATCAACAATTTGTGAAAATTAAGTGCCACATCCCTAAATTAGAACGGTCATCTAAATACACTATGGTATTGGCATGGGACTGTTAAAGCACAGCATACGTTTCACTATTAAAACACATTTTTACTGTTCATATTTGTTTAACCACTTAAGGACTGGAAGGATCCTTAATGACCAGGCCATTTTTTGCGATACGGCACTGCGTCGCTTTAACTGAATCAAACAGAAGCCTCAGGGCAGAGGCGGCCCTAGGCTTTGTGAGGTCTATACACGAGGCCCTACTCTTATAATTAAGAGCTTTAACCACTTGCCGTCCGCCGATCGGCATTTGACGGCGGCAAAGTGGCTCTGTAAGGCGAATCGCCGTCATCTGACGGCGGCCGCCTGATCGCGTACGGTGAGCGCGCGCGCCGCCGGAGGCGCGCCCGCGCGCTCACTGTGTCCGGGGGGGGGGCCAGGGAGCGGGTGCAGCGGAGTCGATCTCCACCGGCCACCCGCGATGCACCCCCCCCCCGGAGTGAAGGAACGGAGGTCCGCGTATGTAAACACGGACCTCCGTTCTGTGAAGGGGGAAGGGCTGTGATCACAGCCTTCCTGTACATACAGTTAGAACACACCCAGGGAACATAGTTAACCCTTAGAGCGCCCCCTGCAGGTTAACCCCTTCACTGCCAATGGCATTTACACAGTAATCAGTGCATTTTTATAGCACTGATCGCTGTATAAATGCCAATGGTCCCAAAAAAGTGTCAAAATGGTCCGACATGTCCGCTGAAATATCGCAGTACCACTAAAAATCGCAGATCGCTGCCATTAATAGTAAAAAATAAAAAAAATAAAAAAACCCCAAAAATGAATTCTCATCATCTGTAAACGCGACCACTTTTGCGCAAACCAATCAATAAACGGCGATTGCGATTTTTTTTTTATCACAAATATGAGGAAGAATATAAATCGGTCAAAACCGATGAAAAAAAATGTTTTTTTATATTTTTTTTTTTGGATTTGTATTTTAGCAAAAAGTAAGAAATTTGGTTTTTTTTGCAAAATTGTTGGTCTTCTTTTGGTTTATAGCGGCGATCAGAAATGACGCAGCGGTGATCAAATACTACCAAAAGAAAGCTCTATTTGTGGGAAAAAAAGGACGCAAATTTCGTTTGGGTACAACGTCGCACGACCGCGCAATTGTCAGTTAAAGCGACGCAGTGCCAAATCGCAAAAAGGGCTCCGGTCCTAAAGCTGGAAATCCTTCCGGGGCTGAAGTGGTTAAAGTGCTGGTGTCAGTACTCCTTATCTCGGTGCTGGTGTCAGCGTCAAATTAGGCAGTTGCGAGGCCCCTGTGAGTATGAGGCCTTAGGCGACCGCCTAATTTGCCTAATTAGAGAGCCACCTCTGCTTCAGGGCATGGAGATGTCCAGTCCAAACAATGGAACTTGATTGAGACAATGAAGATTAATCAAAACAAGGAAGCGCTGATCAGTCATAAGCACCAAGAAGTCAAAAGTTTGAATGTATAAACAAGCTTTAATTAACTGAAACCCATCAAAACAAACACTACAGGTCTGACAGAGGAATGATTAAAAAAATGCACTGAAATTCACTGATCAAGTGAAGGCTGTGGCTGAGCCTGGAGGGATGGATGGTTGTCTCCGTTGCTGGTGTTCCCAGGAGTGGGAGGGTGTCTTAAACACAAGCTCCAGCATTTGTTTCCATACTCTCTCATTACTACATTGCATCCAAGCCTGCTGCCACAGATCTTGGCTCCTGCTCTGCCTACCATCACTGGAGCGTGGCTCCTGGGCTCTGTGTGCCCCCTACATTGGCCAAACATACTTGCAGCACCTCGGAGCCCAGTAGAGCCCCCATCACCACCATTTGGGCAACAGCTCATTGTGCTTAAGCCGCCCGCCCACTCCTGGGAACACCAGCAACGGAGACAACAATACATCCCTTGAGGCTCAGCCACAGTCTTCACTTGATCAGTGAGTTTCAGTGCATTTATTTAATCATTCCTCTGCCAGACCTGTAGTGTTTGTTCTGATGGGTTTCAGTTAATTAAAGCTTGTTTATACAAACTTTTGACTTCTTGTTGCTTTAACTGACAATTGTCGTGTGACGTTGTACCCAAACAAAATGAATGTCCTTTTTCTCCCTACAATTATAGCTTTCTTTTGGTGGTATTTGATCACCTCTGCGGTTTTTATTATTTGTGCTTTAAACAAAAAACAAGAGCAACAATTTTGAAAAAAAGCAATATTTTTTACTTTTTGCTATAATAAATATCCCAAAAAAATATATATAAAAAAACAATTTTTTTTCTCAGTATTGGCCGATGTGTATTCTTCTGCATATTTTTTGTAAAAAATCGCAATAAGCATATATTGATTGGTTTGCGCAAAAGTAATAGTGTCTACAAAATAGGGGATAGATTTATGGCATTTTTTTTTTGTTTACTAGTAATGGCGGTGGTCAGCGATTTTTAGCAGGACTGCTACATTGCAGCGGACAGATCAGACACATAACTGACATTTTTGACACTTTTTTGGGAACCGGTGACATTATTACAGTAATTAGTGCTAAAAATATGCACTGCTGTACTAATGACACTGGCAGGGAAGGGGTTAACATCAGGGGCAATCAAGGGGTTAAATGTGTTCCCTGTTTGTGTTTTCTAACTGTATGGGGCACTGGGTGACTGGGGAAACACACAGATCTGTCTTCCTGCATAGCAGAAAGACAGGATCTGTGTGATCTCCCCTGTCAGAACGGGGATCTGCCTGGTTTACATAGGAAGATCCCTGTTCCACTGTGGGGAACGATCGCAGGTGGCCGGTGGACATCGAGTTCACCAAACCCGCTGATTGCCTCCTCCGCTGGCCAGTGAGCGCGTGCGCCCACAAAATTGAGTTCACAAGCTGATGTACAATGATGGCGATTCACGGGAACGAGCCAACCTGCCGCAGTATAATGATGGCGGCTGGTCAGCAAGTGGTTCAAAGAAACACCAATATATACTCGTATTGCCCAACAAAGGTACATCATGATAAAATACAAAAATATAAAAAGAGGTCAGCATTAGCACTGCAGTATGTTCGCATAATAGTCTTTACAGCTCAACACGTTTCTTGGACATTATCTTCTTTGTCAGGAGTCACCAATATAGACTTTATATATTTATGCAATCTAAGTGAGATAACAAAGTGTCAGCAACCACATTTTAAACAGTTAGTTGGTGGTTATGCCCCCACCTATTGCATTAAGTTTCTCACCCCCATACCAAGATGGGGGGGGGGAAGAGGAGCAAAGGAGGCAGAGTACCCAAAGGGCCACGGGGAACCCCCATATACACAGGTGCCCACAAGTCCCAATTCTTCCCCCTTCTCCCTCTAACAAAGGCTTGGGTATAATATTATATCATTTTTATATCTTTGTATTTTATTATGATGTACCTTTGTTGTGCAATAAGAGTATGTATTGGTGTTTCTTTTAAACAAATATGAACAATAGAAATGTGTTTCAACAGTAAAACGTATGCTGTGCCTTAAAAGTCCCATGCCAATACCATAGTATAATTTCCATGGCAGTGCTATGTACTAAATAATACAGCATAATTTCACTGAATATGATTCACTGCCTATTTAAAATTACACTTTGCTGACAAGGTATCCCTGCACCTAGTCCAGGTGTCAGTTGATAAGGTATCAAATACGTAAGAATATATCAAACAAATAAAAAATGATCAAGTAAGGGAGGAGAGACGTATGTTCGATCTCAACTTCCCACCTCTGCTGGCGACAACTAAGTCGCTGTTGGAGAAATGGAAGGGGGGGTTGCATTCATGGTTTGGCAGGTGCAACTTGCTGAAGATGAGCATTCTCCCGAAATTTTTATACTTGTTCCAAGCTCTATCGATATATATACCGAACAGCTACTTCAGACAGGTGCACTCTTTATTTTCTAAGTTCGTCTGGGCTCATCAGAGGCCCCGTATCGCTAGAAGATTCCTGACACTGCCCAAGTCCATGGGGGGGCTGGCACTTGCAGATGTCCAGAATTATTATAGAGCAGTCCACCTAGGCAGACTCATAGACTGGGGGAGGCATTCTAGTAAAAAACTCTCGGCCCAGATAGAGCAGTCCCAGTCTCCTATACCCCTACGGGGAGCTCTGTGGTGTTACGACTCTCTTCCACCCACGCTGAAGACACACCCCAAAATAGGTAATACACTTCGAATAGGATATCATGCTGCCTTCCGAATGTCTCTTACCACACCGGAATCCCCACTACTTCCTATTCTGGGCAATCCAACATTCCCTCCGGGCCTTCACGCAACTTCATACCAGACTCTGAAGAATGAGAAGCATACCACCGTGTCTCATTTCGTGGAATCGACCAGCTGGCCCTCATTACGGGAGTTGACTGAAACCCCGGGACGATTCCAGATTCCGTTCTGGAATGCACTGCAACTCCATCACTTCCTACACTCACTCCCCAGTCCCCACCGTTACATACGAGACCTTACAACACTCGAAGACTATTGCTCGGGGGAAGGGAGGCTTACATAGGTTCTGTCAAAAACGTACACATTACTCAACACGCCCCAGAAACAACCTGATCTGCCGTTCCTCCAAAAATGGGAGAAAGATCTCCATCGCACCTTCACAGCTTCCCAACGACAGACAATTTTGCAATTCTCCCTTAAGTTCGCTACATGCACCAAACTACAGGAAACTAACTACAAATTACTCACTAGATGGTATTACACCCCCCAGAGACTTAATATGTGTTACCCGACTACCTCAGACCGTTGCTGGAGATGCCACACAGAGAAAGGCATGCTCCTACACTTTTCTTGGTCATGCCCTGCTCTACAGCGCTTCTGGACAGCGGTTCTTCTGCTTCATGCTACAAATATTCCACCTAAACAGTATCGGAAATCAATAGTCCGACACCTGTTGAATGCAGCTAAAGTGTGCATTTCTGTAATGTGGAAGAAGCAGACTCCTCCTAGTGTAGGTTGTTGGCTACGTAAAGTGGAGGAAATCAACTAAATGGAGGACTTGATCCTGTCTGCTCAAAATAAAAATGAGAAGTACTCTAAAACATGGAGGCTGTGGAATGTGTTTATTCTGTCAGATAAGGGCTTATCTCTGCTGAACACGTAGGCGAGGTGACGTCAACCGCTGATTTGGGGGCGCCTGGGGTTGCCTGGGTCTCGCACATCTCCCTCTCTTCCCCACCACCCTCCCTTCTCTATACCTATTCTCTCCTTTTTCTCTCATTCTTTTCTCCTCTTCTGAGATACATATGGTTATCTTTAAGGTATAATTCATGAATGTATACATTAAAAAGAAGGAAGCGGTCTGCTCCCACATTTCATTGAATGGAGCCCTCTGACGGGCAATTTAAGGGTATGGTACGGGGAACATGGACAAGTGTGTCTACCCTGCAAAATGCCGTCCGGATCCCAGAAAGAGCGGCGGTTTACCATTCACTTTGTATTGTATTTGAATTTCATGCTGTCAGACTACCTTTCTTCTTAATAAACATTATATTTGCAAAAAAAAAAATGATCAAGTAAATAATCTGTATATCCTCCAACTCCAGCAGGATGGAGCCTGATGGTGGTGGTAGGAAAAGGTCAGAGTATAGCAGTTTGACCTTCAATTAAACCACATAAATAGGTTATAACTGTCACTTTTTTTTGCACCGGCTGGAAAATTAAAACTAGTACATGAACCCTGTTCTTTGTTCATTTTTTATTATTATTATTATATTAAAGTGCTTGCAGCCCCTTATATACGAGGTCTGTCCATAAAGTATCAAGCCATGTAATATGAAAAATATTGAGACATTTATTGAAGAAGATACAAGAAACATTTTACATAGGACAATGATGCCTCCTTCAAAGTAGGCACCTTGGGACCTCACACTGTTCTCCAAGCTTCCCTTCCACTGTTTAAAACACTCTGTAAAACCCTTTGTGGGAGTCGCCTTCAGCATCATCTCACATGGTCAGTCACAATCTTATCTTTATTGATTGCAGCCTGTACATGTTACATAGAAACATAGGAAAGTGACGGAAGAAAAAGGCCAAGTAGTTCATCGAGTCTGCCCATTTTTTTTTTTAGTTTCTCTTTTGTTTTTATTTATTTTTTTCACCAAGTTTATTGTCTGAGTATAGATCTATGTTTATCCCAAGCATGTTTGAAGCCATTTACTGTTGACTGTCTCACAATCTCTGTTGGTAGTTTATTCCAATCATCAACCACCCTTTCAGTAAAATAATACTTTCTAAGATTAGTTTTGAACTTTCCTCCAGTTAGTTTGAGGTCATGTCCCCGTGTTCTTGATTTTGATTTCATATGGAAAAAAATGCCCTCCTGAACCTTATTCCTCCCCTTGATGTATTTAAAGGTTTCAATCATGTCTCTCCTTTACCTTCTTTCCTCCAGACTGTACATATTAAGTTCCTGAAGTCGCCCTCAGTGTTTTATCCCCCAAATCTTTTACCATTTTTGTTACCCGTCTTTGGACTTGTTCTATTTTTTCAATATCTTTCTGTAAGTGAGGTCTCCAGAACTGGACACAGTATTCTAAGTGAGGTCTCATTAAAGATCTATATAGAGGAATCAGAACCTCCTTCCTCCTGCTGGTGATCCCTCTACTGATACATCCCAGAATTCTATTTGATTTTCCCACTGCCTATTCACACTGTTTGCTCATTTTGCAATCATCTCAAATAAGCACCCCCAAATCTTTTTCCTCTTTAGTGCTGACTAACACTGTACCCCCCACGGTTGTACTCTCTCAAGGGATTATTTTTCCCTAGGTGCATTTTTTCACATTTAGAAACATTGAACTGAAGTATTCACTGCTTTGACCAATCTTCCAGCAATGCCAAATCATGTTCCATGTTACAGACACCTCCAGGGATATCAACCCTATTACACACCTTTGTATTATCAGCAAAAATATATACCTTGCCCAACAAACCTTTAGTTAGATCACTTTCATATAGATTAAATAGAACAGGACCCAGTACAGAGCCTTCTGGTACACGACTAGTGACTGGTCTCTGTTCTGAGTGAACCCCATTTACAACCACGCTCTGGGATCTATCCTTTAACCAACTGCATATCCACTGAACCACCCTAGGGTTAAATCCTAGCTTGTGCAACTTTTGTATTAGAACATTATGTAGAACTGTGTCAAATGCCTTGCTGAAATTAAGGTATACTATGTCCACAGCACCACCCTGGTCCTTAACTTTGGTAATATAGTCCAAAAAATTCAGTCTGATTAGTCTGACATGATCTGCCCTCAGTAAAGCCATGCTACTTTGGGTCCAGAAAGTTGTGTATTTTTAAGTCATCATTGATCATTTTCAGGAGTGATTCCATTAACTGCATTACAATTGATGTTAAACATACTGGCCTGTAATTGCCAGCTTCTATCTTGCTGCCCTTCCTGTGGATAGGCACAATATTAGCTGTCCGTCAGTCATGGGGAACTTCTCCTGTTAGAAGAGATTAATGAAAAAAAAATCTGTTAATGATCCAACAACTATACCTCAAAGTTCTCTTAGAACTCTGGGATGATTACTATGAGGGCCCATTGCTTTATTAAGCTTTAACCGAGCCAGTTCCTCTGCTACCTCTGTCTCCAGAAATCCTAGAAATGAACCATCATTACTAGAACCAATATGATTCCCAAACGTGTTAATGTTAGTGCAATTTATTTCTGAGAAGACTGAACAGAAGTAATTGCTTAAATGGTTTGCTACATCCAGGTCTCCCTCAACATAAGTGTTGTATCCCATTTTCATTTTAGTGATCCCATTGTATTTTTTCCTTCCATCACTAATGTACCTAAAAAATGTTTTATCTCCTTTCTCAATAGATTTAGCAATTTCCTCCTCTTTCTGTGCTTTGGGAAAACTGATAATGTGTTTGGCCTCCTTTTGTCTATTTTTATAATCTTCTCTATCAGCTACAACTCCTGTTTCCTTGAATCTTCTATATGCATTTTTTTCCCTTCACTATCCTACTTACCTCTTTAGTGAACCATATTGTTTTTTTCTCCAGTTTATTCTAACTTGCCTGACATATAATCTAGTTGCCTCCAGCATGGTAGGCTTTAATATTGCCCACTGATTACTTACTCCTGACATTTTACTCCAACCTTTTAATTAATTTTTTTAGAAATGTCCCTATTTCAGCAAATTTGTCCTCTTAAAATCTAAAACTTTTGTTTTTGTCAAACATACTCAGGTGTTCTGCTTGTTGCAGGTCTTCCAGAACATGGATCACTTTCAACAAATTCTCACTATCTTGAATGGACTTTGCATGCATCTATTATTATGTATTTGAGCACCGCCTATTATTCTTTTATGCGAAACGTAGCGTAAAATTTGATGCGGATTCATTGCTCTACTTGCTCAGTCATTTTGAATGAGATGACCACACAGTACACATGCTCACTCAACAGTGTCTAGCACCCCCACTGGCTAGTACAGTGAAGTGGTCATTGTTCATGCATACGCATTCCAGTCAACTGTCCTTGTCTGCCAAGTTGTGCAAACTGTTCTTGTTATATTAACAATGGCTAAACTTTGAAACATTGGCTAAACTTTGAAACAAATCCTCCCACATATACCTATTTATCTGCAACATTCCCCCTTCAAAGTTCACAGTTTACACAGCATTTCTAAGCTTCAGGAGGCAGAGGACAAAGATCTGATGTCACACACTGCACAGTACAGAGAGGAGAGCTGGAAAGAGTGGACACACATGCACACAGTCTCATAGGGAAACATGCACAACTGAGGCTGTCAATCACCTACTGTGTGCTGGGGGGGGGTGCTGTCTCCTGGGATTGGTTGGTGCTGGGATAAATGTGACTGCTGCAGATGACAAAGGGAGGAGATAAAAGCTAGAAATCCCATTAGGTGCTTTTGATTGAGGTAAGTACACACTATAGAAAGATAGGCTTTGCTCATTTATCATTTCAGAAGTCTACAATCACTTTAAATAAA
Organism: Glandirana rugosa; assembly: GCA_018402905.1. Taxonomy (NCBI): domain Eukaryota; kingdom Metazoa; phylum Chordata; class Amphibia; order Anura; family Ranidae; genus Glandirana; species Glandirana rugosa. Next base: position 530,710 of record BLSH010334086.1, on the reverse strand, counting down.
TTCCTGTGTGCTTTGCAGGTCTTGGATGAGCTTGACAAGATGGGTGACATCCTAAACGTGAAGCATTCAAAGCAGTCAACATTAAACCGTGGATTGGTTTATGAAGAATCAGATGTTGAACTTGATGAATGAGAACATTTGTTTGGCTTTTGATACAATCCGTGGTTTTGTAGATTCTATACAGTCACAATTGGTGGGCATACACAATGTTAGTATTTATTGCTTTTTAGAAGAGGTTGGGAAAACAACTGCAAAACCACAACATAGTCCCACTGATTTTCTGAATTTGCACACTGAATGATTGGTATTAGCCAAACACTTATATTTTTGCTTGAGGGTGAAAAGACTGGATTTCAGTTGTGTAAGCCCAGACCACTACAGACCAGTTCACCATGGGTCTGCTTTGAATCCTCAGGATTCACAAAGTTCTCAAGGTTTGCCATCAGCAAAAAGGAGCAACCTATAAAGCAGTGCATAGCTGTTGTTTTTGGTCAGCTGACTTGTAAAATCCAATAATTTGAAGGAATGGATAACCCAGCCCTCTTTCTATAAAAAGGGGAGGAAGCAAGATATGTGGCCCATGGCGGTGCCCAGCTTCCCATGGCCCTTCTTTGACAATAGCTTGCTTATTAGCCTTATAAATGGCTAAAACTGTATATAGCAAGTTTCACCCTCCCTAACCCACATCTCCTCTGACTTCAATGGGGTTCACTGGAAAGTTTTCAAACTTCAAGCAAGATTTGCAAATCTGTTCGTAAACCAAACCCAGGTAGACCTGCTCATCCCTAGTTATTTTAATCCTATGCAACTAAGCCATTTAAAGCATACATAAGATTAACAATGAGGTTTTCTTATTTACTTTCTTTTCGGTCTATTAAACATACCACTGAAAGAGTTTTGTTATACCTGTTTGATAAGTGGAAAAAATATCTGATGAGTCTGTCAGGTCTGCATTGATGTCCTGTGCATTCTACAGTGTTTTCTCAATCAATGTGATCAGGAATTATATTAGAACTACAAAACACCTTCCCATGTGCAGCAGGGATAGGGGGTTGTTCTATAGTTCTAACTGCCATCCATTCCTAGGGTGCTTCTCCTCCACATGTACAGTATAGTTAGTGGGTGCTGTTTCTGTAGAACAGAAAGTATGTTACCGGCAGGATCATCAGGTAAAAAGGCAAAAGGAAAAAGCCTGAAACAAGGTAATGAATGGAGCCGCCATACCAGCCACAAGGACTGGTAAGCTTCAATATATAACATTTTTGTCCTTAGGTTTAGATATGCTTTAAACTTGTGCTAGCAGCCAACTCAATTGCAACCAGTTGAAAGCAATATGTTGCAAGATGAAAGCCAGCAAGTGATCAAATGGTTCACTACTATGAAATAAAAATAAATTATGTAATTAAGCACTTATAGTGTGGCATTATATGCCTTATCAATTCTTGTAACTATGCAGTACTACTAATGTCAGGACCCAGATCTAATCCAAGGCCCTCTGTTGCATTAGGCAGTAGGTCTTTTTACTGTGCCACCTGGACAGCTCCCTGTTGATCCCTTGGACAACCTTACCTTCTGTCTTGCTTCTGGTGAGCCTTGAACTCCTTGCTCCTCACATGAACTTCCTATTTAAGCCATGCCTTTGCACTTCCTGTTTGCCAGATTAGTGTGCTCTTATTTAGCTGATATCTTGCTGCTAACACTCCTGCTGCTGTCTGTATTCTCATTACCACTCATTACCGACCATTGTCTTGTTCCTCGACTGCATGTCTGCTTAAGCCCAACTTGCAACCACTTGTTACTGACCTTTGTCTTGTTTCCTGATTACGCTTCTGCTTGATCCCTACATTTGCTACTGGTCCCCAGCTTTCTCACCTGGTAGGGTGAACCTGAGGACCGCAAAACCCATCCCTACTATCGGGATCTCTGGTGAAGACTAGCTAACACCATCCTCCTATGGGGCCACCTGGCTCTCTCTTCAGCAGTGCTGCAGCTTAGGTCCCAAACCAGGACCTTTGGCTTCTGGTCAGTTCCTCAGACTATCCTACACCTCTGTTTTCAGTCGCAGCACCCTACTGCACAGTCCCACTCCTTGGCCTCTCAACAGGAGATCTCCTGACAATCCTTGTTCTCTCACACCTCTGAGAAATCTCTCCTCTTCAGCAAGGAGTGCTCTCTGTTGTGGAAAGTACACTTGTCTCCTAATGGGATACCTGACCTGCAGTCAAGTCATTAAATAAATGGGCTGTGCACACCTGCACACATATCCTGCTGGTCTCCAGCAAGACCTGGACACTGGGTTAAAGACTTCAACTCACTGAAGTCTCTTTGAAGCCTTTGACTCTAGATCCTAATCCGGGAATACCAAAACCGATGGAAAACCAAAAGATTCATATCCACAGCTATAAATCGACATTCCATAGCCTGGCACTGTATACATGTGAACCATGTGTCACTTCTGCTTCCATTTTAACAGTGGCAGGGCCTCACACCGTCACACAATATAAAGTCTTAAAGCGGAACATTACCCATAACAACTTGATAAAAAATAATGTTCTTTAGCAAGGGACATACATTCCACATTAATAATTATGCTACCAAAAGGAGTGTGTGCTGTAAATTGCCTCTAGCATTGCTCCTCTTTCTTCTTACTAGAGGCTAACAATTTGCTGAAGACCAGAAACCCAGAGCTTTCAGCATTTTCAGCACAGTGCCAGAAAATAGAGAGCAACTGAGCATGTGCAGAGCAGGGTGAGACAATGTGTTACTGGATTTTAAACAGTATAGACACTTATTTTTACTGTTTTACATAGCTATATCTGCAAAAGGGGCCAGCCTTAAGTGATCTAGCAGGATTTATTTTCTGTCTAAAGTTCCACTTTAAGAAGGATATTGTTACCTTGGGGGGGGGGGGGGGACGAGAAAGAGAAGTTTGTTTCCGATTATTTCAGTGTACAAATTGAGGATCTTTGATGGGTGGATTTTAAAAAGAGACAAGTATACTAGTGTACTGTTGTAACTTTTGTACAATAAATGGTTTCGTTTGGAATTTGGCTGCTAATAGTGCATTATTTATATTTCTGTATCCGTGGCATTATATATAACATATGCTTTTTTACTTTACAGGGTATATATCAACGTTTGCCAAGCAGGGTGCCCAGGCATACTAGGGTGTCTTGAGGTTTCTTCATCAGTGCCTTATAAAATGCCTATAAATTGATCAAAAACTGTATACAAACCAGCAGGTGGATCAAGCCTGCCTTTTAGTTACACAAAGTCACAGGTTTTCATTATGCACCATTACAACTTGCTAGACACTGCCATTCTAACAACCAATTACGTCATCAGTTAATAGGGAGGATGTCTGTTGCCTCTACAGCATCCTTGTTTGACCTTCCTGTGCCCCTCTCCCTCAGCACTGGGGTCACATTAGCTGACTGATGGAGAGAAATTGAGGGAGAAGAGAAACACTGGAATACTAGTCTGTACCAGTCTGCAGAAGTGTATTTGCTTTGGAAGAATAAATCACCTCTAAGGTTGGGTGCCCTATGTGTGGATGTTGCTGCATTATGTAAAGCTATTAGAATAGTTTTTTACATTTTAGAGTGGGGTGCCTCGAGACTGTCCATCATTTTAAAGGGTGCCTTGAGATGGTCTGTAATTTTAAAGGCTGCCTTAACTGAATAAAAGGTTGAGAAACACTGGTATATATGATGCCCGTGGTAGTCCATCCACAGTAGTATTTTTGTTGGTGCTGGTATGTATAGTTTTCACAAGGGCTGAACTTTAATCATGTCTGCTTTTGTTTTTCTCCATTAATGATGGGACTAGTACTTTACAAAATAGGGTCTTTTGAGTTCACAGGAAGTAACAAGGATATGGCATTTCTGTATGTGCTATACTTGCTGAAAATGTTCTTAGCCCAAATAAGGGAAACTATCAAAACCAGCACATACAGTTGTGCTTGCAAGTTTACATACCCTGGCAGAATTTATGATTTCTTGGCCATTTTTCAGAGAATATGAATGATAACACAAAAACTTTTCTTTCACTCATGGTTAGTGTTTGGCTGAAGCCATTTATTATCAATCAGCTGTGTTTACTCTTTTTAAATCATAATGACAACAGAAACTACCCAAATGACCCTGAGTTTACATACCCCAGTTCTTAATACCATGTATTGCCCCCTTTAACATCAATGACAGCTTGAAGTTTTTTTGTGGTATTTGTGGATGAGGCTCTTTATCTTCTCAGATGGTAAAGCTGCCCATTCCTCTTGGCAGAAAGCCTCCCGTTCCTGGAAATACTTGGGCTGTCTTGCATGAACTGCACGTTTGAGATCTCCCCAGAGTGGCTCAATGATATTGAGGTCAGGAGACTGAGATGTCCACTCCAGAACCTTTACTTTATTCTGCTGTAGCCAATGACAGGTCAACTTAGCCTTGTGTTTTGGATCATTGTCATGTTGGAATGTCCAAGTACGTCCCATGTGCAGCTTCCTGGCTGATGAAAGCAAATGTTCCTCCAGTATTTTTTGATAACATACTGCATTCATCTTGCCATCAATTTTGACCAAATTTCCTGTGCCTTTGTAGCTCACACATCCCTAAATCATGAGCGATCCACCTCCGTGTTTCACAGGCCTTGTTGTCTCGTATCCAAATGTAGCATTTATGGTTGTGGCCGAAAAGCTAAATTTTGGTCTCATCACTCCAAATGGCTTTGTGCCAGAAGGTTTGAGGCTTGTCTCTGTGGTACTTGGCGTATTGTAAGTGGGATACTTTGTGGCATTTGCATAGTAATGGCTTTCTTCTGGCGACTCGACCATGCAGTCCATCTTTCTTCAAGTGCCTCCTTATTGTGCATCTAGAAACAGCCACACCACATGTTTTCAAAGAGTCCTGTATTTCACCTGACGTAATTTGTGGGTTTTTCTTTGCATCCCAAACAATTTTCCTGGCAGTTGTGGCTGAAATTTTAGTCGGTCTACCTGACCATGGTTTGGTTTCAACAGAACCCCTCATTTCCCACGTCTTGATTAGAGTTTGAACACTGCTGATTAGCATTCTCAATTCCTTGGATATCTTTTTATATCCCTGTCCTGTTTTATACATTTCAACTACCTTTTCCCACAGATCCTTTGACAATTCTTTTGCTTTCCCCATGACCCAGAATCCAGAGTCTGTCAGGAGTCCAGAAACTCATTGACCTTTTATACACACACACTAATTACAAACAAACAGATCACAGGTGAGGGCGGTAGCCTTTAATAACCATTCAAACCCCTTTGTGTCAACTTGTGTGTATGTTATCAGGCCAAAATCACCAGGGTATGTAAACTTTTGATCGGGGTCATTTTGGTAGTTTCTGTTGACATTAAGATTTAAAAAGATTGAACACAGTTGATTGATAATAAATGGCTTCAGCCAAACACTAACCATGACTGAAAGAAAAGTTTTTTGTGTTATCATTCATATTCTCTGAAAAATGGCCAAGAAATCATAAATTCTGCCAGGGTATGTAAACTTATGAGCACAACTGTATACAGACTTGTAAAATGCAAGGAACTATTTTATAATTTTTGGGTGTAGATACACTTTACACATAACTTTTATGTTAATGAAGATGACCACAAGAGGTCACTAAATGCTCAGCTGTAATAACAGAATCTAATAAGTGGTCAACGTCAGAATTCATTTTGTCGCAGGGCTACCTTAGAGTAGTTGAGGGAATCAAGCTGTAATTGGTAGCAATTCTGTCACATTGCTCCTGTTTAGAATGTCATTGCTGTGTAACAGAATTGATAAATATGATCACAGTGAAAAATTTATGTTTTGAAACCTTTTTTTTACCCCTTTATCATGGGCCAAAAAGTTGGACCGAAATCGGACCAGAAACGGTGAATGGGGACACACTGGACCCCTGCTGTGTGCCGCTCCATGCGGTGGTGTGAACCCAGCCTAAATGTAAAAACAATGCAGAAGCATTGTGCTTATGGCGTTCTGCCAAAGAGCTGACTGTTTCAGATCCTGGACTTAACACTGGGTCTCATCTATCACAGACAGCTAGTAAGGGTTCTAAAAGATTGCACTTGGCCACATATACAGTATCTCACAAAAGTGCGTACACCCCTCACATTTTTGTAAATATTTTATTATATCTTTTCATGTGACAACACTGAAGAAATGACACTTTGCTACAATGTAAAAGACACTATCTACTCTGGGTCACAATTCAGGTCCTAGACTTTGTCAGTCGAGAAACCGTCTTGCGGTATTCGTGTTACGAAGACGTAACAAAAATGTAAATCCGACCCAAGTGTGGTGGCGTACCTCGCCGTGTGTCGTCCCCAGGTCACACAGGGGTAAGTGGCAAAGACCAGGCTAAAGCCAGGTTGAAAAACCGGGTACTATTTCCCCATTTTTTTTCCAAAGTTTTGTATTTAAAAAGTGACACTAGTATAAATAGTTAAGACAATGTGTCGTTACTGTAAGATTTGTCC
>BLSH010334086.1:485295-495692 GCA_018402905.1 Glandirana rugosa | reverse complement strand
GTATCAAATAAAGAGTATGTGAACTTTCTTTTTGAGAATGGAACAATTGTTACTGACCGATGGTCCTTCTAACCTGTGAGTACCGAATCGTTATATTCGTTTAACGAAACGTCATTTGACCGTCATTCTTTCTGTTCCTCCATTGGTATGTCAGAATGACGTGTTCCTGGAGAACTGGAGTGAATACAGTGACGTTTGTTTAGTTTAGGGACTATTTGTCCTATGATTCGTTCCCAGTAAACCATTGAATTATATAGTTTTCAATGGGTAGATGAAGTTTACTATCGGGACGTCTAATTGGTGAAGTCGGAACGTCGCACGACCGCGCAATTGTCAGTTAAAGCGACGCAGCGCCGAATCGCAAAAAGTGCTCCGGTCCTAAAGCTGGAAATCCTTCCGGGGCTGAAGTGGTTAATCTGCAGGGCTATCATTTGAAGTAGATGGGTAACTTTTGATATATTAAGTTACCAAATGACCCTTGCTTAGTATCCTGTTTATCAGGGATTTGATTTGTTTGCAGTGACATAAGTGAGGTCAAGAGGTCCTTGTGCAGTAAGACTGTATGGTTACCTCCTTGTCTTTCTTACTGCCAGTTTACTGCAAAGCAATTTGCTTATATTGCTAAGCCATGAGTGTCCAATCTTCCTGGTAGCCAGTCATTGTTAACAAGGTAAGAGTTTTTCTTTCAAGTGTATGAGAAATAAACTATGGGCTTTTACCATTTAATCCCAAAAGTTGACAGGCATCAAGCACTGCCTTAAGTTGGTTCTGTGCCACTCATGTCTTGGCAGGCAAAGCCCTGTATGAATCTTGACAACACCTATAAGGTTGCATCTCCACTAGTGTGACTCAAAAGTCACATCAAAGTAGTGCAGGCACCTTTTCAAAGTTGCTGATTTTCAAAGTCGCATAGATGGGAACGGGTGCCATTGAGATCAATGGGCTGTGACTTGTCATGCGATTTTGTGTCAAAAGTTGCATGACAAGTCACACTAGTGGAAATGGAGCCTAAAGGAGTTGTTTTCACTCACACTGTGGGAAAATCAACTTTCCCCAGACTCTTCCAAGAGGAAACACATGAATGTGAGGTATGAATCCTGTTGGTTTAAGCAGACAAGAATAAGGATGACAACACTTAACAGGCTGTTACATTCGTATAAGCACATGGTCAATACTCTCTAAAGGAGTGTTTCCACTCGCTCTGTGAAGGAGTTACCTGTTCCGAAGATGAACAGTCTCCAAGCCTTTCCAGGCAAAAATCCTATTCAGACTCTTCTTAAGAGAGATTAAGGATGAACATGACTGCAAGAAACCAAGGATAATGATGACGGCAGCTAACAGATTGTGATGCTCATTAAGCACGTGGTCAATACAATCTAAAGGAATGTTTCCACTGGCCCAGTGAAGGGTTGCCTATTTTGGCAATGTGTAATCTCAGGGGCTTCCCAGGCAAACAATTAGCTTCAGTCTCATCCAAGAGAAGATATGAATGAACATGACTGCATGAATACTGCTGCTTCAAGCAGCCAAGGACAAAGGTGACAACACCAAATAGGTTGTCACATTCATTAACCACTTCCACACTGCCTACAGTATATTTACTGCGGCAGTGTGGACGTGTCCTGTGAATCGCCGTACTCGCCCGCCGTACTCCGGAGGAGTGTGCCCGTGGCTCACCACAGCAAAAGAACGGGGATCAGTCACTGGGATCAGTTCGATCTCTTATGCCCCTGACAGCCCAGCCCCCCGCACAGTTAGTACATGCCTAGGGAACACAGTTAACCCCTAGATCTCCCCCTGCAGGGTAACCCCTTCACTGTCAATGACATTTATACAGTAATCAGTGGACATTTACATTTCTGATCACTGTATAAATGTCATTGGTCCCAAAAAGTATAAAAAATGTCCGACATGTCCGCTGCAATATCGCAGTACCGCTAAAAATTGCAGATCGCCGCCATTGCTAGTAAAAAAATAAAAGCCCCAGAAATGAATTCTCGTCATCCGTAAATGCAGCAACTTTTGCGCAAACCAATCAATAAACGCCCATTGTGATTTTTTTTTTTTTTTACCAAAAATATGAGGAAGAATATAAATCAGCCATAAACGATGAAAAAAAAATGTTTTTTTTTTTTTTTTTGGATTTGTATTTTAGCAAAAAGTAAGTAAGTAAGTAAGAAATATTGTTTTTTTTTTTTTTGCAAAATTGTCACTCTTTTTTTGTTTATAGTGGTGATCAGAAATGACGCAGAGGTGATCAAATACCACCAAAAGAAAGCTCTATTTTTGGGGAAAAAAGGACACAAATTTTGTTTGGGTACAGCGTCGCACGACCACACAATTGTCAGTTAAAGTGACGCAGTGCCGAATCGCAAAATGTGCTCTGGTAATAACCTGGGAAATCCTTCCGGGGCTGAAGTGGTTAAACATGTGAGAAATACACTCTAAAGGAGTGGTTTCCACTCACATTGTGGGCAAATCAATTCTTTCCAGACTCTTCCAAGAGAGGATACAGAAGAATAGGACTATGTGAATCCTGTTGGTTCAAGCAGCCAAAGATAAGAAGATGACACCTAATACAATACACTCTAAAGGAGTTGTTTCCCTCACCCTGTGAAGGGACAGGGTCCAGGAAATTGGCACATGTCTCCTACCTAGCCTGAATAAACTTTGGGCTGTCCATCCTGTTCCGCTGGGATGTGGTCCCTGTGTTCACATGTTAAATGCATCGTCTATCAGCGAGCCCCTCTACTGGTCTCTGGGGCGGCATAAAATCACTCTCAATGGAGAAGCAGTGCAATATCATAGCTGGAGTGGACATTTTCCTTATTACTGGATTACTGAGCTTGCTTGTGGAAGAGGCATTGCACTGCTGCTTAATAGTCATTGAACAAGCTCAATGTTTTTGCCTACGATCTTTTTCTGAAGAAAAGCAAATGCCAACCCCAAATAAAGACCAGCACTACTAAAGAAGGTAAAGGACAGTGCCCATCCGCTTACCAGGAAGAGCAGCCCTCTTCAGGCTCTACCAAAATGTGCATGAACATGACTTTATGAATCCTGCTTTGCTCAGGCAATCAGGGATTAAGATGATGCTACGCACAATTGTCAAAATTCATTAAGCATGAGGTCAAGACACTCTAAAAGAGCTGTTTGGATTCACCTTGTGCAAGGGTCATCTATTCTGGCAAGGCCGAGTTTTCCTTCCGAAGCCAGTAACTGGACTCAAGAGCTTTCTCAGGCCGACCAACCTTCTTCAGGCTTTTCCAAAGAAGAATATATATAGGAGGATGACCTATGTCTGCTTTCTAATGCCTCCTTTCTAAGGCTGGTGAGATGCCTTTAGACAGAAAGCAGTGGAAGTATTTCAACGGCTTCTGAATCATTGGGCGAGGGCCCTGGAGATGCTACTACAGGGTTTTGGTTGGTTGATCATCTTTGTATGAGGGTCTTGATGAATGCATCAGTCCCCACAGTAGCCTGGGTTCAATGTCGTCTCAAACACATTAAGTTTGCTTTACTCCAGCAGTGGGTCAAGAGCTCTCTAAGTCAGCAGATAGTGCTTCCGCCAGAACCAGTTCGCTCAAGGAAGATCGAAGGTAGCGATTCCTCGTTCTAGAGTTGTTGGCAGCACAGTAGGCATTACTGACCTTTGCACCACTGCTTCAGGGCCATTTGAGGATTCAGACAGACAACAGTAGCATGTGTACTGAATCAGGGAGGAATAAGCAGCCTTGGGCAGATTACGTCACAGTCAGTCTCTTAACCTCCTGGGGTGGAGAATACGTGAGCAGACATTTTTTGAGCACACGCTTTCTGAATCTAAACAAATGGATGTTTCCTACAATGGTTTGCTCAGTGGGGCACCTCGCAAGTGGATATTAATGGCATCTTCTGTCAGTGCTCAGCTGCCAGTGTTCTTCTCCTGGTTCTTACATCCGAGAGCCAGGGGTCAGAGATGCTCTGTCTCAGCGCTGGATTTTCTGGCCTGTATACATTTTTCCTCAAACTTCTCTAATCCTGAACACAATCCGTTCATGGTTTTCGCTGTTGAGGCAGTTGTTGATAGCTCTGCTGATGGCAGTTCAGAGATCTTTGGTACTTGGACGGCATGCCTCATGCCAATATGGCTCAATTGGATAGCCTGGTTATTTGTAAGAAGCAGGCTAGCCCAGGTGGGCATAGCAGAAGAGGTTCAGTGGATGCTGCTTGAATCTTGAAAGATATGCTACGTACTATAGCGTGTGGAAAAGATCTTTAAGGCGGCAGTGATTATTCAACCTAATCCTGAGTCTTCCTCTCGTATTGATGTCTTGGAGTTCTTGCAATCGACCCTAGACAAAGGGCTTAGCTACAATACGGTCCAGCTGTCGACCGTTTCAGCTCTTACTGTTCTTTCCATAGAAAATCCTTTTGGTGGTGCGGTTTAGGCGAGCAACCCTATAGCTATATCAACAACCAGTTGGGTCTCGGAAAGAATCCAAGCTTTCTCAGCCAAGTCTTCATTTTGTGATCTGTTTCAAGACAGAGTGGTTCGTAATGCAGTTCCATCTTTCCTTCGAAAAGGTTACTTGGCCTTTTCATATAAGTTGGGAAGTGGTACAATCTTCATTGTCTGCAGTTTTGGTACAGGAAGATTGGTCAAGGTTGGACGCAATTTAGGTAATTTTCCCATGTATCTGCAGAGAACGAAGAATTTCAGGCTTGGCGGATAACTTGTTCATCTATCAGTAAGTCCTAAAATGGGTCAAATGACCCCACCTAGAATCCTTTTCTTCTTGGATAGGCCAAATCAGATGGGCATAGGTAGCTTCGGGTCTTTCCCCTCCTGAGGGTTTTTATGCACATTCCACAATGGCAACATTGGCTTTGTAGGCATGTCACACCCAGAATCTAGTGGAAGTGCTGTAAGGCTGCCAGCTGAAAGTCCCCTAATGCTTCCACCTGCTATTACTGTTTGTTTTGCATTCAGTTTGCATAGTTTCTTGTTTTTCTTTATTTTGCTTGGTCCCGTCCTTTCTTTTCATGATAGCTATATCCGATTCATAGGCTGACATGATTAGCCCTAGGAATATGGAAAATTGTTACCATACTTACCGTAATTTTCCTTTCCTGGGTGCTCATCATGTCAGCCTAGGGTTTCCCGCCCTGGTGTTCTGTTGCGAGGTGGTGTTAGGAATTTTGGGGTATGGGGGAATCCCTCCTTTTATTTGAGCGGGGGTTGTCCTGTGGGGTCAGAGGGGTGGAGCTGACCCATTCGTAGGCTGACACGATGAGCTCCCAGGAAAGGAAAATTACGGTAAGTATGGTAACAATTTTCCGTATTCTTCATCAATTTAGGCCAATATGTATTCTGCTACATATTTTTGGTAACAAAAATCCCAAAGAGCATATATTGATTGGTTTCCGCAAAAGTTATAGCGTCTACAAGCTATTGGAAATTTTTCTTCATTTTTTATTTAGTTATTTCTTTACTAATAATGGCGGCAATCAGCGACTTATAGCGGGACTGCAATATTGCAGCAGACAAATCGGACACCTAACTGACACTTTTGACACTTTTTGGGGACCAGAGACACTAATACAGTGATCAGTGCTAAAAAATATGCACTGTCACTATACTAATGACACTGGCAGGGAAGGGGTTAACATCAGGGGTGATCAAAAGGTTAAATGTATGCCTAGGATGCGCTTGTTTACATAGGCAGACTGCCTTTCTGCTTGTGTCCCGAATGATTGGCAGGTCCCGGCAGGCATCAAGTCATTGTGTCCAATCACAGTGGGAGTGGGTCGTAGAAGGTTCACGTGCGTGCCCCAGACCCGGAAAGTGTAAGATCATGTACTAGGTACATGATCTGGCACAGAGCGGCTGTCCTGCCGCAATAAATGTACATGGGGCGGTCGCTTAACGCTTAAGGTAATTGATGTACCTCATGAAGCCTGACTAAAAAACTCCCAAAGATTGCATCCCTCTGCTGCCTGCTTGCTAGGACATCACTAGCCTCCTCCAACTCCATCAGCACAGGAGCGAGCTCTGAAACCCTGAGCTCAGAGCTACTGAATCAGGGGAGAGAAAGCACATGTGAGCCAGTTTGAATCAGGGAAAGAGCTCAGTCCTGTAATGGTGGAGGTGAGCAGTGAGATCTAGGTGTGTCTTAGCAAAGTCCTAGCAAAAGGCAGGATGAGGGAATGGAACCCCTGGGAGTTTTTCAGTGAGGCTTCAGGAGGTATGTAAATGGCCTACACCTATAGCAAGGGCACTATTCAACTTTGGTCAAAGCTGCACAGTTTGTTTTTATCTACAGACATCCCTTGTCTGCATAGGCAGTTTTTTTTTGGAAAAGGTGAATTATGCCTTTGATCCTCCTTCACCTTGCCTATGCCACTGACATTTGTTGATAACTGTTGATTTTTTTTTCCTATAAAGTTTTTGAGTTTTTTGATGAGAAAATACAGACTGGAATATGGTGACATAAATCGTGTCTCATTGAATAAAAAGACAAAAATCATATAACAAAGATATCTAATATTTTTTTTATAAAGATACAGGAAGCAACCGTATACATCAGGGATATGCAATTAGTGGACCTCCAGCTGTTGCGGAACTGCAAGACTCTGACAGCCACAAGCATGGCACCCAGAGGCAGAGGCATGATGGGACTTGTAGTTTTGCAACATCTGGAGGTCCACTAATTGCTTATCCCTGGTGTACATGGTACATAAATCACACCTCCCAACTTTCTGAGATGGGAATGAGGGCCGCCTATTAGCAAAAGTATGTATGCATAAGACACACCTATCAGGTCCCCCTGTCCGTTTTTCAGCCAGACCTGATCAGACGCTCCATTCACCACAGTTTTTTATCAAATAAATTGTGGATTTTAAACGATATTGCGCAATGATCTGTTTCTATACCACTGTGGAGTAGATCTAGGAGAGCTTGAGCAGCGGGATGACCATTACCTAGAGCTGTGCTGGCTGGATGATCCATTTGTAAAGATCTATATATGCAAGGCTTTTATTGACCCTGGTGGGTCTGGATTTATGGAGAGCTTGAGCAGCTGGCTGACCATATATGCAAGGTTTATACTGACCCTGGTGGGTCTGCATTTGAGGTGAGCGGCCTATTTACACAGAGGTGAACGGTGGAGGTGTTATAAAGAAAAGCAATTACCAATATCTTCTGAAATATTTTTGTTGCACATTAGTTAAAGAAAAATACATGTTGCTATGTGACTTTTGATTTATTGACACAGATGCACTTTTTATAAATGTTTGCACATTATTTATAGTTTGCATACATATTTGTTGTAATTTATACTATGAAGTAGTTGAATTCATATGAATAAGCGCACTATTTCTTTGCACTTTAAACGTTTTTCATTGGGAGTTGACCCGTTTAATAAAGTTGCTGCTGTTTTGCTAATTAACCTATTAGTGTCTTCACTTACTACTAAAGAGTGCTAATCTGTATCATAACAGCGCTTAAGTCTGTGTCATCTTTATTTCCTACAAATCTTCAGCCATCGCTAATATTGAACCAGCTATTGTACCTTAGATAAGGCAGTTTGTCTACTCCGCAAATGGAAGAAAAAAATTATGGCACCTACCATGCTGCGGGCTCGACATTTAACCACTGGGGAAAAGATGCCATTCCATAAAACATGTATTGCCTCTGGAAAATTGGGTCAATAAGTGTTGATTTTCACATGAAACTACATCCTGCAGGAAATTGGATACACCTCTCAACAAGCCCCCCCCCCCCCTCAAAAAAATATTACTAAACAGCTTTAATTTTATGCCCATTGTTAATTGTACTGTAATATAAGCATCATCACTGCCCCACCTGCTGGTGAAATGTGATATCAGAAACACGGAACTGATACACTACTATGCTTTAATATTGTCTTAAAGATGCTGATTAGTTAACTTAATTTAGGTCTATATATGAACAAGTAGTATGCCAGGCCTTAAGTTATTTTAAAGATACGCAAAAAACTAAACTAATAACTGCCACTGAAACTTTAAGCTAAATTTACATGAAAACTTTGAATATGGCAAAAGTGTTAATCAACTCTCCAAGACTACATACAGCAACAAATGTCTGCCCTTACCCTGTTTGAGGGCTGCCGACCTTAACCAGCACCCCCCCCCCTCCCTCTGCCGCTCTCTGTCTGCTGGTCTGTCCGGCACTTAAACCGTCTAGGTGGTGATTGACGAGCAGCGGGCTGCGGGTCAGGCAGCGGGTGAGGGGCGGCAGGCTGTCGGTCAGGCAGCGGGTCAGGGGCAGTGATCTGTAGGTCAGGCAGAGGATGACAGGCAGCGAGCTGTGGGTCAGGCAGAGGATGACGGGCTGCAAGCTGTGGGTCAGGCAGCGGGTGACAGGCGGCAAGCTATGGGTCAGGCAGCGGGTGATGGGTGGCAAGCTGCTGGTCGGGCAGCGGCTCCTGTGTTCTCTCCTAGATCACGTGCATCTTTTCTCTCCTCCTCACAGGTGTCCAGTATGATCGCCTGTCCTTTCAGCCAATCGATTGATGGGTCTTACAACGAGCTTCCTGACCGGGAGGAGGATTAGTGTAAGAATAGAAAATATTAATTCGCTATGGTCCCACAACTGGGTAAGCTTCGGACACAGTGGTGCTCTGGATAATATCGGAAGAACTGTGGTGATTGTCTCTTGAAAGCTGCGTACTAACGATCAGATTATCGTACGATTTTCTGACCATGTGTATGGGTTATTAGAGTGGCTCTGTTCCCTTGAAGGGTCCCCTGAACCACCTTTCTGAGCCTGCAAGCAGCTGGCCAAGTAGCCTGATGTGTGGATGCTCAATGTACAGGCAGCTCATAACCCTACAAATGTCTTATTCTTCACTTTTTCCCCATCTCCACCTCCAGACATTGATTGGCAGGTGAGTGGGTGGGGAGCCCAGCTGAAATTTAACATGTGCTAGGGTGACAAGACATGTAGTCACAGCTGAAGTTTAGCTAAAAAATATATTTTCTCTACAGCTTTAGTTATATTCCTACCTGTAATGAACTATGTCACATGATGTGCAGGCTGCTAGATTCTGTAGAAATCTTCACTGCAGGCTGCCCTGTCCTCTTCCTGCTGCTGCACATCCAGCACTGTGGGGGTAACAGCTTCAGCTCTGAGCTCAGCTGCACTAAAGATGATCCAACAAGGACCCCGTCAATAATTTCTTTACACAAGAAAGGTGAAGGCTACAAGAAGATCAGCAAAGCTTTACTTATCAGTCAGAATACTGGAGCAAAAGTGACACAAAAATGTAACAAAGATGGAACTGCAACCAATTCACAGAGACATCCAGTCCATCCACGGAAATTAACACCTTGACAGGAGCGTCTTCTGATGAAAGGGGTTAAAGAAAATCGCAAAACAAGTTCACTGACATTAGCTAAAGAAGTAGAAAGCCAAACCGGGGTGATTGTTTCCCGTGACACAATATGGCATACACTGCAGAGGAATGGCATGCATGGGTGTCGTCAGACCAACCCACCCCTCCACCCCCCCCCCCTCGGGTCACTGAGCACTCTGGGGCACTGAGCAGGCTAGCGGGCTAATGCATCGGCACAGCTCTCCCCCCTTAGCCTGCCACAGTGCTCTGTCCTGCCGCTGCTGAGTGACAGCAGGACAAAGCAGTAGACACTGGGCAGGCTAGCACATCGGGCCCAGTGTCTAGCCTGCCACAGTGCTCTGCAGGGTGCTGGGCAGGCTAGTTTTGGGCCAGCAGTGCATGGTCACGATGCGCACCCCAAACCGGCCCCTGTAAAATGATGCAGTCTGTGACGGCACGCCAATCCGTGCACTGTTGTGGAAGAGGGTGACACCATCGCTGTCAGATATCACGTCCTACTGAATAGTGTTACCCAGGCCTGGGCTGGGACAAAAAATAGGCCTGGGCATTTTAGACTGAGCAGCCCAGTGCAATCCCCCCATGTAATTCCCCCCAGTGCACTCCTGGTTTAATCCCCGTAGTGTAATCCCCCCAGTGTAAATCCCCCCAGCGTAATCCCACCATTGTACTCCCCTATGTAAATCCCCACAGTGTACTCCTCCTAGTTTAATCCCCCGTAGTGTAATCCCCCCAGTGTAAATCATCCCCCCCCCCGCGTAATCCCACTATTGCACTCCCCGTGTAAATCCCCCCCAGTGTAAAACGCCCTCAGAGTATTCCATCTCCAGTGTAAACTTCCCCAGCATGATCGTCCCATTGTACTCCCCAATGTAAATCCCCCCCCCAGTGTAACCATCCCCCCCCCCCCACAGTTTAATCCCCCATAGTCCAAATCCCCCCAGTGTAAATCCCAGCAGTGTAATCCTCAGTGTACCCCTAATGTGACTCCTAATGTGACGACCCTAAATGTGACCCCCCTAA
>BLSH010334086.1:462757-479476 GCA_018402905.1 Glandirana rugosa | reverse complement strand
GTGCTAATAACCCCTGCTTCAAAGAGTACCTGTCACAAGAGATTATTGCTAGCTCCATCACCACCTCCCCCTTTATCTAAATGTAGCGACCCCTGCTTAGGTAGGAGCTAGGGAGGGTTTGTTTTTGTAGGTGAGGAAAATGTAATCAGGCCTGATTGATGTGCAGGCTTGATTGTTTTTGTTTCTGGGCTGGGAGTGGCTCAGGTAGGACTGGGCGATTCACAGGTGAGGTCACCTGAACCTCCCACTTCTTACCAGATACTGGTAGAATGTTCTGGACAGAGAGCTGGGAGGGAGGTGTAGCCATCTGTGGTGTTCTAAGGAGCCCTGACCAATCCCCAAACTGGATTGGTAGGGGGCAGGCCTCCTTAAATACCCAGGGTCAGCCCAATCAGGGAGGAGTGAGTTCAGGTGGAAGAGCTGGAATGTAGCTGAGGCTGCGGAGGCCTCACCTGGGAGCCCCCAGTCTGGGGGGTGACCTTGATGCCTGGGAGCTCGGGTGCAGCCAGGAGGACAGTGAGATCCTGGAGGAGAAGCACTAGGGAGCAGGAGAGGAACAGACAGTGCTACTGGAGAAGCTCAACAAGGAGTCCACCAAGTAGGGTTGCCACATCATCCCTTTAATCCAGGACACATATGAATTACACAGGTTCTGAGGCTAATTTAATGCAGATAAGGCATCAAGAGAGTTTAATTACCAACTTAATCGGCCAAACAGAACCTGTGTAATTAATATGTGTCCTGGATTAAAGGGATGATGTGGCAACCCTACCACCGGGTGGTCGGTGAGTGGCACCCACCCTGGAAAGCTGTAGAGGCATGCCAGAGCAGATTGGGGTAAGAGACAATCTGGGAAAGATGCAGAAGTCAGTGAGGGACTGTGGTGTCATAGTAGTAGTGGAGAAGGCCAACGCAGCTGGAGTGACTGACAGGGCCTGGAGCAAGAGGATGGGCTGGGAGTAGTAGTCCATCAGGCCGGCTAGCACAGCCGTGTATCTACACAAATGGGGATCAACTGTCCCTACCTGTAATGGGTGGTTCTAAGGCTCTGCTCACAACATGGCAGGCTTCACCGTGTGCTAGTCAGGCTGAAGACATGGAGAAGGCCTAGTAAATTTCCTTCTGGGCCTGGAAACAAGTAATGTGCAGGAGAGAGGAACTGGAGTCTAGAGAAGCAAGTGATGTGCTGGAGGAAGAGACGTGGTGTATATACGGAGGTTTATATAGTGGTCCTGTGTAAATGATGAACCGATTCTGTGGGCATCCCATAACATCCCAATTCCCATCCAAGTTCATTCCCCTAATAAAACAAAACAAAGGACCAACCTGTTCTGTGATTCTGGAGTGGTATGGATGTGATTAAGGGCAGTGTGAGCAGGTGGACCACAACACTTAGCCACCCCTAAGGGGGATATTGGATACATTTGGGGGCTCGTTTCGGGATTCATCTGTCACAATTAATTCTGCCTGTCCTTACCCCTAGCAACGGAAGAGTGAACTGAGCCAACTAAATGTGACTGTTTTGCTTTAGCAAGGATTGAACCAGGAAAAAGCACTGATGTGATTAGGTCATTGAACTGTGCTTAATGTGAACGCCGTTGTCAATAGCAACCAGCAGGAGCAGTCACCAATTGCTGTTCCTGCTTACCCAGTTGCTCCAACCGGTGCTGGGGCGGACACTTACACTATCCAGCAAATTCAGTGACTTTGTACCATGTGCTGTTACCCGTGTAAACAATGGCAGGCGATCGCACCCATGGATTATAAATGTGACTGATGTGCAGGCCTGATTGTTTTTGTTTCTGGGCTGGGAGTGGCTCAGGTAGGACTGAGTAATTCACAGATGAGGTCACCAGAACCTCCAGCTTCTTTCCAGAAACTGGTAGAATGTTCTGGACAGAAAGCTTGGAGGGAGGTGTAGCCATCTAGGGTGTTCTAAGGAGCCCTGACCAGTCCCCAATCTGGATTGTCAGGCCTCCCTAAATACCCAAGGTCAGCCCAATCGGGGAGGAGTGAGTTTGGGTGGAAGAGCTGGAATGTAGCTAAGGTTGTGGAGGCCTCACCTGGGAGCACCCATTCTGGGGGGGTGACCTTGAGGCCTGGGAACGTGGGTGCAGGTAGACAGTGAGATCCTGGAGGAGAAGCACAAGGCAGCAGGAGAGCAACAGACAGTGCTACTGGAGAAGCTCGGCAAGGAGTCCACTGGGTGGTCAATGAGTGGCCACACCCTGGCAAGCCGTAGAGGCATGCCAGAGCAGATTGGGGTGAGAGACAATCTGGGAAGGATGCAGAAGTCAGTGAGGGACTGTGGTGTCACGGTAGTAGTGGAGAAGGTCAACGCAGCTGGAGTGGCTAACAGGATGGACTTGAAGTAGTAGTCCATCAGGCCAGCTAGCACAGCAGTGTATCTACACAAATGGGGATCAACTGTCCCTACCTGTAATGAGTGGTTCTGAAGCTCTGCTCACAACATGGCAGTGCTCACCATGTGCTAGTCAGGCTGAAGAAACCAAGAAGGTCTAGTAAATCTCCTTCTGGGTAATGTGCAGAAGAGAGGAACTGGAGTCTAGAGAAGCAAGTGATGTGCTGGAGGAAAAGATGTGGTGTATATACGGAGGTGTATATAGTGGCCCAGTGTAAATGATGAACTGATTCTGTGGGAATCCCATAACATCCCAATTCCCATCCAAGTTCATTCTCCCAATAAAACAAAATAAAGTACCAGCCTGTTCTGTGACTCTGAAGTGGTATGGATGTGATTGAGGGCAGTGTGAGCAGGTGGACCACAACACTCAGCCACCCCTAAGGGGGACATTGGCTACATAAATATTTTGTAGTTTAGAACCTTCTCTTTAGACCCAAACTCAAGAAACAAAGCTACCAGATAATGAGGATGAGGACGCTTTCTTGACACCAGATACTCTAAAGATTTGGTATCTCTGGTTCTGCATCCCTGCTAAGCCCCAGATGACATCCCAACTGTGCTACTGATATCCGGGATCCTGGCTCAGCTGTTATGATCCATCACACTAAGAGGCTGCCACTGCCTGCCTCACAAGAGATTTCAGCTTGGCATCAGCCTGAATTTACAGTGTTACTTCACCATAACTCTGCTCCCTTGACCATCAGGTATCTGCTACCAAAAACAAAAGCAGAAACATTGCACAAAGTTCAAGGATGTGTTAAAACCAGTGGTGGCTGCTCCATCAGGGGCAGCCCCCCCCCCCCCCCATCCATTGTCCGGCCCCTTAAACTTCATGCAGGGACCATCACTGCTTTAATGCAACTTCAAGAGCTGTATTTCTGTGCCTAAAAGGACTTCACTATAAGCCTAAAGAACACTGTTGC
The DNA here is from genome assembly GCA_018402905.1 of Glandirana rugosa. Taxonomy (NCBI): domain Eukaryota; kingdom Metazoa; phylum Chordata; class Amphibia; order Anura; family Ranidae; genus Glandirana; species Glandirana rugosa. The sequence goes on along the minus strand of BLSH010334086.1, from coordinate 476,128 downwards.
TCCTAGCAAATTGCTGGGCAAAGACAATGAAATCCATATACGTTCTTTTGTTGATGACAGAGTAGGAATTTTTAAATGCAATAGCAGTAACTGCCTTACATGTCAACTTTTTTCACAAAGACATACCACATTTGATGACTCTGTGGGATACATACAGTGCATCCGGAAAGTATTCACAGCGCTTCACTTTTTCCAGATTTAGTTATGTTACAGCCTTATTCCAAAATTAATTAAGTTTATTATTTTCCTCAAAATTCTACAAACAATACCCCATAATGATAACGTGAAAGAAGTTTGTTTGAAATCTTTGTAAATTTATAATAAATAAAAAACTAAAAAATCCCATGTACTTAAAGTGGTTGTTAACCCGTGACAACCACTTTAACCTACAGGTAAGCCTATGATAAGGCTTACCTGTAGGTGCCCTGCATATCTCCTAAACCTGTACAGTTCAGGAGATGTACAGTGTACTAGCTGTGCCGAAGTCATTTCAGCACATGTGCAGTGATTAAACGGACTCTGTGCCGTTTCTTCACTGAGATCGTGCCGTGACTGGCGGCTCCCCCAAGCATGCATGGGAGTGACGTCATGCAACTCCGGCCAGTCACAGAGCCGGAGTCGAGGCCCCGGAAGGAAGAGAGGCTGAAGAAGGACGCTGCCTGCACAGGCGACATCGCTGGACATTGCAGGCTTCGTTTGCAGGTAAGTGACACATAATGGGCTACTATGCGATTCATAGTAGCCCATTATGCTTCTACTTTGCAGAGGAATATAGAGGAAGTAAACCCCATCAGGGTTTACTTCCTCTTTAAGTATTTACAGCCTTTGCCATGACACTCAAAATTGAGCTCAGGTGTATCACGTTGTATCGTTTCATCAAAAATGACATCATCAGGGGTGCGCCCACATGCTCAAAAACGCACCTTAAATAATTCGCCTGGGAAAAGGAGAAGCGTTACAATAGGTCTAAAACAAATCATTGATGAATGTGAAACACTCCATAATTGGTGCAAAACAGGTCAGCTGATACATCGATCATTGGGATAGCTACATACACACACATGTCATTCCGCATGCGCACCTGTATCTGCAAGTTTGTGAAGGATTTTACAAGTTTTTAGGACTTGATTCATGATTAGAACTTTATGTAAGTGCACTGAATTTTAATAAACCAAAGGTTGAGACATTACTACACTATGTGGATGCTCCCTGTATTTTATAATTCCTGATTCTGAGGACTCCTCATCCTGATGAATTGGGGATCACATGGTGGATAATATCCTTGGCTACCAGTGAACCACGGCTCTTGGAGAGATATACTGGGATTCCTCTTCAGTGGATCAGAGATCCTACCAAGTGCTATATGACCTCCCTTAACAGCGGAGGTCGCTGGCTTTCTCGTAAGCCCCCATCTATTGTCTGGTGAAAGCTGTCACATTGGTGGGTGCAGGTTCACCGACCAAATGGTTTATCCGTGAAAAGAAACCAGCATACATGAACTGTTCGCACAAAAGCACTTTATTTAATAATTAATTTGTGGATTTATGTCACATTATTCATGAGTATTCATGTGTTTGCATATGTTTGTATTTTGCACATGTTTACTTGATATTTTGCGCGTATTGTATTTATAGAGCTCTGCACTTTTGATGTCTGTCCTAAATGTAAATCTAAAACTTACTGTGCTTGGGTTTTTTAAAACAAGAAAGCATCAGCTAGCATAAATTGTGGGTAACAATCATCAAAAGATTTAAAAAGGATGCAGCGCTTATCAAAAGTCCATTCAAATAGTCCACAATTCCTAGGGAGCATCCAAGGTGTGCAACAGAAATAGATCTGCAGGTGAAATGACAATCCTCCACCAACACCACAGCAATCCGGGCCTCTTACCCCCAGGAGTGGACCACTAGATTATAGGTGATCTAACAGGGCTCAAACACTGAACAGGCTTCCTCCTGTTCACCATAGACTGCACAAAACCATCCAAATCCTGTTGTCCCCTCTGAGAGTGTCTCTCCACAGGTTAGATTCCCATATAGATGTGCCAGAATGAGAACAAAGACCGTCTCATAGTGTAATATGTAAAAGCACTCTGGTATTTATTAAAACATATCTAGTGTACTCATACATTAGCAGTAACAATCAATCAGTAACAATCAAGCATGTCACATACAATTTCCTGATAGTTTCCAACCTGCAAGATGTCCGCGGTCCGTGTGTGCAGCGACGTCACGTGTCCACGTGAGCCAACCGACGCATTTTATCATATCAGATGTCATCGGGGTGTGGCTAATGGCCATTGCTGCACATATATATAGAGTTAGGGCTATAGGGGAGCGCCCTTCCCTAATTGCGATCCAAGCCTCATACCAAGTCCCACTGGAAGCGGAAATAACACTGCAACAGGAAGACTATTGGTTTTCTCTGGCAAGTGACATTGGACTCAGAACTAATCATCATAGTAATGGAGTAAAAAGAAATGGCCTACAAACGTCCTAGGCATACTCCCTGAAGTCAATTCAGAAGACTGGGCCAGAATTGTAATATTAATAAATAAAGGGAAAATATAAATTATATAATAGAAGAATCAAAAGGCTGTATTTCTAGAAATATCAATCCTAAACGATGGATCACAATAGTATAATACAGCCAAGAAGACACTGGTGCTATCTTGTGGTTAGGAACCATACATAAAAAACAGTATGCAAATGAAATAACAATTCATGTTGACATTAATAAAAGCAAAAACTGGATTTTTTTCCTACTCACCATAAAATCCCTTTCTCTGAGTTCATTGACGGACACAGCTCTTCACATTCTTGACCGTAGGATTATATCGCCACTTTCAGGAGTAGGACTAAGCAGAAAAAAAAACAAGCACAGCACCCCCTATGGGCAGTCCTAACTGATAGTTAACCCACTCTGCTATAGGCAGCTCAGTTTGTCACAAAGCGGTACAAAAAAAAAAGGAAGGGTTGTTGCTGTGCCCGTCAATGAACTCCAGAGAAAGGGATTTTACGGTGAGTAGAATACAATTCAATTTTCTCTTTCATTCATTGATAGGCACAGCTCTGTACATTCTTGACCGTAGAGATGTCCCAAAGCAGTGCCACAATGAGGGGTGGGAAGACAAAAAAGAAAAATAACTCCACCCAAAAGCCCCCATAAGGGGAACCAAAAACCTCAGACAGCCGCCTGCAAAACTTTGCATCTGAAACACGCACTTGAAGATGCCAGAACATCAACTTTGTAAAACTTGGTAAATGTGTGCACAGACGACCAGGGAGCCGCCTTACAAACTTGAGAAATGGATACTTGGAGTCGGAAAGCCCGGTAAGCACTAATTGTCCTGGTAGAGTGTGTCGTGATGGGAAAGGGAGGCACCTGACCCGTAATGACATAAGCTTGGACAACTATTTGTCTGATCCAATGAGACATAGTGATCGAAGAGGCCGTCAGACCCTTTTGCGATCCATCCACAACCTCTGAATCGGGGCTGTAGCTGATAGGTACACACAGAGTGCCCAAACCCAATGAATGCAGTGCAACCTCCTTAGGATCAGACGGCCGTGGGCACAAGGAAGGGAGGACAATGTCCTCATTCAGATGAAAGGAAGATACCACCTTCAGGAGAAACGAGGGATGCAGATGTAGACCCTCTTTATCTTTGTGGAGAACCAAATAGGGAGACTAACAAGACAAGGCCGCCAGCTCGAATACTCAACAAGCGGAAGTAATAGCCACTAGAAAGGAAACCTTCTGAGAGAGCGTGAGCAAGGGGGGTTCCCTAATTTTCTTGAATGTTGGCTTCTGAACAACAGAGAGTACCAGGTTCGGGTCCCACAGTGACAGCGGTGAGTGCACAGTGGGAACAACCCTTTGAACAAAGGCACAAACCAACAAATGAGTAGCGAAAGGGCGCTGAAAAAAGATTGCAAGAGTAGATATTTGACCCTTAATAGTACTCAAGGCCAGTTTCTGATCAACACCACGTTGTAGGAAAGCTAGGATTCTAGATACAGAGAAGCCTACAGCCTCGCACTATGAAATGTAATTCTTCCAGGTGCGATGTTAAATTCTCCAGGAAGTGGATTTATGCGCCTTCAACATTGTGGGAATAAATGAATGGCATCCCCCTGTCCCTTGGCACCTGGCTTTCAATAGCCAAACCATCAAAGCCAGAGATGGTAAAGCAGGGTGAAATATCAGTCCCTGAGACAGGAGGTCCTCACGCAACGGCAGCTGCCAGGGGACATCCGCGACCATCTGTACCACTTCGGCGTACCAGGGGCACCGAGGCCAATCCGGAGCTATTGAAATAACTGGTATCCCTTTGGCCTCTACTCTGTGCAGTAGACGAAGAACAAGCCTAAGTGAGGGAAAGGCATAAGGAATCTCTCACTCTGGCCATGAATCTCTGCACCTTCCGATTGAAATGTGAAGCCAGCAGATCCACATCCGGTGTTCCCCACCACAGGCAAATGAGATGAAACACCTCCGGGTGCAGAGACCACTGTCCCTGATGAAGCAACTGGCGGCTGAAGTATTCCGCTTGCCAGTTTTCTATGCCCGGAATGTAGACGGTGGAGAGAGCCGGCACGTGAAGTTCTGCCCACCAAAGAATGTAAGAAACCTTTATCACCAAACTCCTCGCCCCTCCCTCCGGTGTCCGACTGACCGGCCGCCCTGGTCCAGGATGGTGCTTGTTGTGGCCAACCCAGCACTTAGCTAACGTCTGCGTGCACTCGGTGGACAGGCTGGGGAGACTACAAGGATCTATATTATCCAGCCTGTCACCCAGCCCAGCAGTTGATTGAAGATGCTGTAGAATAATGAGATAAAAAACCTATGAAACCACAGGTCCCAGCAGGGAGCCAGGTCCTTACTCCTAGACGAGGCAGGAAAAAACTGAGCTGCCTATAGCAGAGTGGGGGTTTACTACCAGTTAGGACTGCCCATAGGCGGTGCTGTGCTTGTTTTTTTTTCTGCCTAGTCCTACTCCTGAAGGTGGTGATATAACCCTATGGTCAAGAAGTGAAGAGATGTGTCCGTCAATGAACTCATAGGTACACAATTGCACACTAAGTTTAATTTGCTATAAAAAGAGCCAAATCATTTTTACACTAATAAGTTAGTTTAAAATGGAAGATAAGAAACATAATTTTTCTAATAATCATCACTGAGAAGAAAGGGAAGAAAATACTTTAGTTATTGTTAATAAAGGCATTAACATCCCACTCGATGTTAATGCCATAAGGTCTATAGGTTCTTAAGGAATAAATCTACCAGGTTTCCAGTTTGGAAATCTCTCTCCTCATGTGACTGCCTCTCCAGTTGAGACTGAACTTATCATTGGCCATGAATGATGTTCCACTTGGATCTTTCCCATGGCATAAAGCGTAATGCTTGGAGAGGCCATGATGGGGGAAGCCTTTGCATATATTTGCATGTTCTTTCAGCCTAACTTGCAACTTGTGAACAGTTCGGCCAACATAATGAAGCCCATATGAGCACATAATTAAATATACTACATTCTTGGTCGAACAAGTCATGAAAGAATTAATGGATAGTTACTCAAAAAAAGCTACGTCTGGGACTATTTGCAAGCTAAGTGGGGGAACACCTCTATAGGTGATTATAGGGGATTCTGGAAGCAGGGGGCCCAAAATGTTGTCATTATATTCCAATGTTATTTGAGGATCTTTGTAATGGAGAAGTGCTGATTAGATTTTAGCATGTCATCTTTATTTCTATTACCTACCTCCTCTAGAACTGTATCTAGTTCTCTTGAATCTCTTATATCTCTGCTTCTATTACATAATCCTCCTGAAAAGTGCAATTCCTGCTCGAAGTTGAAGGCATTGGCTTTTCAGCACTGACTTAAGCCAAGAGCTATGATAGCAACTGTTGGTCCCTATGAAAGCGTTCTGGTCGGTGTCCTTAAAGGAGTTAGAGGTGACCAGTTTGTCATCATGTACAAACTGGTGCTGTGGACGAGGTACATAGATGACGTCCTCCTCCGTTGGAGTGGCAATTTGTTCTCTCCTAATACTTTTATCGAGGAGCTTAATATGAATGATAGAGGTATAGTTTTTCAACACAAGGACAGTAATGTAGAAATTAATTTTCTTGACCTGAAGATTAGAGTACATGATGACAAACTGGCAGTGGCTACTGGTGGTATATTTTTTTGGGGGGGCAATGCCCAATACCCCCATTGGAATCCATGTGTTCGGTGCCCCGCATGTAGATTAGGGGGGCCGGTCGCATGGATTAGGGGGGCAGCGCCCTGCACCCTGCAAACTGGTGACCTCTACCTCTACCTACTGGAAACCTGGTGGTTTTAGTCCTTATGGCCTTAACACTGAGTGGGATGTTAATGCCTTTTATTAATAATAGAAGTCTTTTCTTCCCTTCCTTCTCACTGATGACTATTAGAACAATTATGTTTCTTAACTTTCATTTTTAAACTAAATTATTAGTTTTAAAATGATTTCACTATTTTTATAGCAAATTAAGCTTAGGGGTGTAATTGTGTTTTTTTTTTTTTTTTTTATTAATGTCAACATGAATTGTTATTGCATTTGCGTACTGGTTTTATATGTATGGTTTTCTATCCACAAGATGGCACCGGTGTCTTCTTGGCTGTATTGTATTATTATGATCCATCATTTAAGATTGATATTTCTAGAAATACAGCCTTTTGATTCTTCTATTATGTCATTTATATTTTCCCTTTATGTATTAATATTACAATTCTGGCCCGGTCTTCTAAATTTGGACCTCAGGGAGTATGGCGAGGACATTTGTACGCCATTTATGTCCTTATTACTCCATTACTATGGTGGTTAGTTCCCGGGTCCGATGTTACTTCCGTTTTGGAGAAAACCAATAGTCTTCCGGTTGCGGCATCATTTCCGCTTCTGGCAGGACTTGGTATGAGTCTGGGAGAGCAATTAGGGAAGGGCAGTCCCCTTTAGCCCTCACCCTATATATAGGTGCGCAAATGGCCATTAGCCATGCCCCTGAAGACTTCTGATATGATGAGCCACGTCGGATGGAGCCTGGACACATGATGTCGCTGCACATGCGGGCCGCGGCCATCTTGCTGATTGGAAACTATCAGGGAATTGTATATGACATGCTTGATTGTTACTGCTAATGTGTGAGTATACTAAATACGGTTTAATAAATACCCAAGTGCTTTTACATATTACACTATGAGGCGGTCTTTGTTCCCATTCTGACACATCTATATGGGAATATAACCTGTGGAGAACGCTCTCAGGGAGGACAACAGGCTTTGAACCATTTTGTGCAGTCTATGGTGAACAGGAGGAAGTCTGATGAGTGTTGAGCGCTGTTAGACCACCTACCGTATATTCTAGTGGTCCACTTCTGAGGGTAAAAGGCCCTGTTTGCTGTGATGTTGGTGAGAAATTCTCATTTCACCTGCAGATCTTTTGCTCACCTTGGGTGCTCCCTAGGAATTGTGGACTCTTTGAATGGACTTTTGATCAGCGCTGCATCCTTTTTAAACATCCTTCCTAAATGCAGAATACAGAGAAGATGTACATTGTCACGGGGAATCGAGAGTTAACTGGAGAACAGTTGCGGTGCCAGTGTGCATAGTGTACGTTCATCTTTAATAGTAGAGGCCCATCTTAAGGTTGAGTATTCTCAGCCTCAGCCTTGTCCTGGAGCATTGATGAAGACAACACAAAGCAAAGGTACCCCATTTGTAGTAAAGTGACCCTGTATAAGGTGCCTAGCATAGCCCAGAAAAACCCATCCCGGGGTAGGCCTCTCATGCGACCCCTTCTTGGCACCCAACAAGGAGGAAACATGGAAGACATGATGACCAACCAACCACCTACCCTTAAACACTCCTCCCCAACCCCCCCCCCAAGCTTTTAGCAGTAGTGGCAGTGACATAAGCTCCAATTTTGCGAGGGTGCATTGGCGACACTAGCATCTGGAGCCTGACCAGCAGTTGCCCCACCATCCACCTCTCCCTGACAGTCTAGCCACAGTTCCCCTCCTTGACTGGTCACAAGTTATGGGGTACTGTAGCCTAACAAACCACCTCAGCGTTAGCTGGTGTATGGTTTGGAGAGTCTTCCTTCCTCTCTAAACATTTTATTTATCCTTTTTTTTTCCATCATTTGTTTTTCATCCAGCCAATGGGCGATCTAGTCCCCTGGATGTGTAGGTTTTATGTTTACCATGGCATCCATATTATTGAAGTCCTATGAGGATGCAGAAACACAGCACTTGAAGATGCATTAGAGCTTCACAATTATACAGAACAATCGTTCTGCTCTGTGATATCCACGTTGTGTAGGGCAACTTTCTGCCTGACACCTAGACATGCAGAGTGCTGGAAGTGGAGGTGTTTGCTGGCTGATCCCAGTTGAATATTATGAACCACGGAAGAGGTTAGAGTATCACAAAGGTTACTCTTCCCTGCATAGATCTATCTTATCTCTCTACCTTTTTATGTATCTACACATCTATGGGAGGGGGAAACTGGTTGGCAGTGATTTAAAGGGACCAGGCAAGGCAAAGTCTTCTGGCAATTTTATGACTTTATGTAATGAATAATGAAAAATACAGGCATTTGGTATTAATCCCAAGTATTTGTATGTACAAATTACAGTTGCGTAACAAGCTATTACAAATATGAAGAATTTACAGGCAGCAGTGTGCTCGAGGAATGCCTCGCTAAGCAGATCTGCTTGATTGACATAAAATGGTTGAGTTACACTGGAAAGTGCAAAATCTGGTGCAGTTGCATGGTAGCCAATCAGCTTCTAACTTCAGCTTGTTCAATTAAGCTTTGAAAAAAACTGGAAGCTGATTGGATTCTATTCAGAGCTGAACCAGATTTTACACTCTCTAGTTTTAGTAAATCAACCCCAAAGTGTCCCCACAATAGGGTGCTGTGACGGTGCTGTAGGCCACAAATAAGCGCTAATCTAAATGCAGACTGAGTAACAGGGTCCTTCCCCCCAACTCACAGAAATCTCCATGGGTAATCTGTACTGTCCCTGCTTCCCAGGAACCTTTCCCTGCACAAGACCTACATTTTTATAGTCAGCATGTCTCCTATCCCACACTCCCTATGAGGCCCAGCAGGGGCTCTATATAGCCACCTTGTGTTTAAGATGCAGCCCAAATCTCATGAGAGCTCTGCGCCCAATCAGACACATGATCTCCCAAAATGGTGTCTGGAGACCACACTGGTGGTCAAACACAGCATACTGGTGCCATATCTGCCCATCCCCTTCCCCCTTGAAAGAGCAAAGGGGAAAACTACCCTGGCAAAATAATTCCAGTTATAAAGCTAAAAACAGGTGGGGCATCTAGTGGTGAAAATTGAGAATTACATGCCCTAAGCTTGCCATAGCTGGATCAAATCTCAGCCAGTTCAGCAGGGAGCGGATGAGATTTGATCCATCTACTGACAGGCTGATTGTACTCCATTGATCGACTTGGGTACAACCAGCCTGTCTGGTTTTTAGCATGCAATTATTGCTATGGCAGTAATCGCGGTGTTCCCCCGGCAGGGATGGCCAGCCCCCCCCCCCACTAGGGAGGACACAATAGCTTTGCAGTAAGGTTTCCCTCATTAGCACTGACTGCGTTGATGGGGGAATCAAAGAGATTTTCTTTCCTGCAACCTGAGGTTACAGGAAAGAAAATCGCATAATCTATGGCCTGCTGAACACCATGCTTCATATCTATCGATTTTTTGGACATGAGCAATAAGTTGAAGGGGAGGGGAGCAAAAATTGGTCTCATACAGAGGAACTTTGTTGACTATGTCCACTAATGAGCAGATAACTTTTTTCTTCCAAGCTCTGTTTCCTTTAGTGCCTCCCAAAATCCTGTGATCTCCACTATGCATATTTCAATAGTTGTTATTTGTAGCCATACTTTCTCCAAGTTATAATGCACAGGCTTCTTGATAGATTGGTTAGGCACCAGGTATTGTGGGCCAGGGGCACGGATGAAGAGGGGATTCAGGGCAGCTCTGGGTGGTCCAAAGGGTTCTACCCATGGGATTTGGACATATAGTATATAAGATAGACTTCAGCTGGTTATACTACCAGCATTTAAAAAAACGGTATTTTTTTAATCACTATACAACAGAGAGTGTTGCATTTAACCTGGTTCTATATTGAAACTGCTCCATAGAAATAAAGAGTGAGATGCCTGTCAGAAATGAAGTAGTTAAACATTTTATTGATCTTTTTCCCAGCAAAGGATTACTACAAAATGGAGTAATAGCACTTTTGGGCTGTAAAATGTACCTTTGGCACCTTTGAGCAATGCACAGCTCGGGCATATGAATTGCAGTAATTACAAGCAACATAGAGAGCAAAGCAGAATTTCAACAACTGTGTAGTCCATAGCATGACTTTATGATGCATGAACATTTTCAGCATAGAAAAATGCCTTACATATTTTTTCAATCACTACTCCTATTGGGCTGTTGTTGTTAATATTATTATTAATAATAATAATTGTATTATATTCACTGAATATCATTTTAGTGTGATTTTCACCTTTTTTTTTTCTATGCTATTACTCCTATACTATTAAAGTGTATCTATGGTTAAAATGTAAAATCATATAATCATTTCCACGTTGTATTTCAATTATTTCTTGCTGACTCCTATGAATCTGAATGATCTTATAGTTTGCTAACTTAAAATGTGAAGATGTCCACACTTTTCTTTCCTTGAATTCTATGACATCATACCCTGTGAGTAGGCACTGCTGTGTCACACATTTACTTTCTTTCAGGGTTGCCAACCGTCAGTAAATTTACAGACAGTTTGTAAAAATAAGTGATTTTTACAATTGTCTGTAAATATCAGGGCAATTTGTCATGCTGTGTTGACTTTTTAAGTGCAAACCAGACAAATGACTCTAGCAATACACACCATACCCTGTAGGTGTTCAGCTGCCTGGTGAGTGCGGTCCTGAGGGGGGAGCACGAGTGGAATTCACCCAATTTCACCAGCGATTAAGGACCATTTCACACAGGGCTGTCTGTTTTAAAAAGACACTGCTTGCTCAGCAGGGATAGCTCCGCTGATCCCCGCTGAGCCAGGGGATGACAGGTGTACAGCTTGTATAGCAATGTAAATTTGCTGTCCTCTCAAAATAACTCAACACGCAGCCATTAATGTTTAAACCGCTGACAACAAAAGTGAGTACACCCCTAAGTGAAAATGTCCAAACTGGGCCCAAAGTGCCAATATTTTGTGTGTCCACCATTATTTTCCAGCACTGCCTTAACCCTCTTGGGCATGGAGTTCAGCAGAGCTTCACAGGTTGCCACTGAAGTCCTCTTCCACTCCTCCATGACAACATCACGGAGCTGGTGGATGTTAGAAACCTTGCACTCCTCCACCTTCCATTTGAGGATGCCCCACAGATGCTCAATAGGGTTTAGGTCTGGAGACATGCTTGGCCAGTCCACCACCTTTACCCTCGGCTTCTTTAGCAAGGCAGTGGTCATCTTGGAGGTGTGTTTGGGGTCGTTATCATGTTGGAATATTGCCCTGCAGCCCAGTCTCCAAAGGGAGGGGATCATGCTCTGCTTCAGTATGTCACAGTACATGTTGGCAATCATGGTTCCCTTAATGAACTGTAGCTCTTCGGTGCTGGCAGCACTCATGCAGCCCCAGACCATGACACTCCCACCACCATGCTTGACTGTAGGCAAGACACACTTGTCTTTGTACTCCTCACCTGGTTGCCGACACACACGCTTGACACCATCTGAACCAAATATGTTTATCTTGGTCCAGTACATGGTTCCAGTAATCCATGTCCTTAGTCTGCTTGTCTTCAGCAAACTGTTTGTGGGCTTTCTTGTGCATCATCTTTAGAAGAGGCTTCCTTCTGGGACGACAGCCATGCAGACCAATTTGATGCAGTGTACGGCGTATGTTCTGAACACTGACAGGCTGACCCGCCACCCCTTCAAGCTCTGCACTCATACGTCTATTTCCCAAAGACAACTATTGGATATGATGCTGAGCATGTGCACTCAACTACTTTGGTCGACCATGGTGAGGCCTATTCTGAGTGGAACCTGTTCTGTTATACAGCTCAGTTTCAGGATCTTGTAAATCTTCTTATAGCCTAGGCCATCTTCATGTAGAGCAACAATTCTTTTTTTCAGATCTTCAGAGAGTTCTTTGCCATGAGATGCCATGCTGAACTTCCAGTGACCAGTATGAATGAGTGAGAGCGATAACACAAAATTTAACCCACCTGCTCCCCATTCACACAAGACCTTGTAACACTAACAAGTCACATGACACCAGGGAGGGAAAATGGCTAATTGGGCCCAATTTGGACATTTTCAGTTAAGGGTGTACTCACTTTTGTTGCCAGCGGTTTAGACATTAATGGCTGTGTGTTGAGTTATTTTGAGGGGACAGCAAATTTATACTGTTATACGAGCTGTACACTCACTACTTTACATTGTAGCAAAGTGTCATTTCTTCAGTGTTGTCACATGAAAAGTTATAATTATTATTATTATACAGGATTTATATAGCGCCAACAGTTTGCACAGCGCTTTACAATAAAGAAGGGACATGGTACAATTACAATACACTTCAAATATTAAAATATTTATAAAAATGTAAGGAGTGTACTCACTTTTGTGAGATACTGTATAATTTGTATTTAGTTGAGTACATTTAACACATTAGATGCACGCCTAAGGAGACTTTATGATTTTGTTTTTATATTTTAAGAGATAGTACACTTTTTCTGTTATCATTTGTTATGAGTATTGCACATTAGTAATAGGCAGCGCCACCTCTACCTCTCTCCCTACATATATCAGACAAAGTTGTTATAGGTATTGTCAGTGTATTCATATCGTGTTTATATATTATTTTCATATCGTGTTTAGTGTTGAGCGAACCCGGACTGTAACGTTCGGGTCCGTACCGAACTTTCGGGTGTCCGTGGCACGGACCCGGACCCGGACATTTCAAAAATCGTTCGGGTTCGGTCCGGGGTTCTGCTATTTTATTCCACGTGTTGAGAAGCTGCAGGGCAGCCAATCAACAAGCGTTTCACTGGTTTGCCCTTAGAAGCCATCACAGCCATGCCTACTAATGGCATGGCTGTGATTGGCCAGTGCATCATGTGACCCAGCCTCTTTATAAGCTGGAGTCACAGTGCTGCAGTCACATGCTCCTTGGGTTAGTATAGGGAAAGGTAGCTGACGGCGTGAGGGACAGATTTTAGCCATTTTAAGACCTGATCCTGCATCCTGAGATAGATTACTTTACTACTGCTGTCTGTGCTGTTGCTCTGAGGACAGATAGCAGA
>BLSH010334086.1:414775-430641 GCA_018402905.1 Glandirana rugosa | reverse complement strand
AAAAATTAAAAACTAAAATAATGTGGTTGCATAAGTGTGCACACCCTCTTATAGCTGGGGATGTTGTTGTGCTCAGCATTAAGCAATCACATTCAATCTCATGTTAATAGAAGTCAGTGCACATCTGCCATCATTTAAAGTGCCTCTAATTAACCCTAAATAAAGTTCATCTGTTCTAGTAGGTCTTTCCTGACATTTTCTTAGTCACATTCTACAGCAAAAGCCATGGTCTGCAGAGGGCTTTCAAAGCATCAGAGGTCATTCTTAAAAGGTATCAGTCAGGAGAAGGGTACAAAAGAATTTCCAAGGCATTAGATATACCATGGAACACAGTGAAGACAGTCGTCATCAAGTGGAGAAAATATGGCACAACAGTGACATTACAAAGAACTGGACGTCCCTCCAAAATTGATGAAAAGACGAGAAGAAAACTGGTCAGGGAGGCTGCCAAGAGGCCTACAGCAACATTAAAGGAGCTGCAGGAATATCTGGCAAGTACTGGCTGTGTGGTACATGTGAAAACAATCTCCCGTATTCTTCAAATGTCTGGGCCATGGGGTAGAGTGGCAAGACAGAAGCCTTTTCATATGAAAAAATTTGCAAAAACACATCTGAAGTTTTCCAAAAGAATGTGGGAAAATGTGTTATGGTCTGCTGAAACCAAGGTTTAATATTTTGGCCATAATTCCAAAAGATATGTGTGGTGCAAAAACAACACTGCACATCACCAAAAGAACATCATACCCATCGTGAAGCATGGCGGTGGCAGCATCATGATTTGGGGCTGTTTTTTCTTCAGCTGGAACAGGGGCCTTAGTCAACATAGAGGGAATTATAAACAGTTCCAAATGCCAGACATGAAAATCTGTGGGGTGATCTGAAGAGGGCTGTGCACAGGAGATGCCCTCTCAATCTGACAGATTTGGAATGTTTTTGCACAGAAGAGTGGGCAAATATTGCCAAAGATGTGCCATGCTAATAGACCCATACCCCAAAAGACTGAGTGCTGTAATAAAATCAAAAGGTGCTTCAACAAAGTATTAGTTTAAGGGTGTGCAATCTTATGCAACCATATTATTTTAGTTTTTTATTTTTACTTCCCTCCACCTAAAAGTTTTCAGTTTGTTGTTCAACTGAGCTGTACAGTTTATAGGTCACATTAATGGCCAGTTCACACCTAGGCGATCCGACTTCAGAGGCGGCTTTGCTAGGCGATTTGGACGTGACTTTGGGCGACTTACAACGCAACTTGAAATGACCTCCAAGCCAGGCGATTTTGCCTGTGGCCAATCAGAGAAGAGAGGGAGGGGGTTATCTTAAAAAAATTATTTTCTTTTTCCTGTAAAGTCGCATCAATATAGAAGGGGGTCCGACTTGGAGGCGACTTCCATTGAATTCTATGGGCACAAGTCGGATAGAAGTTGCGTTGAAGTAGTACAGGAACCTTTTCTGAAGTCATCTTGAAGTCAGAGCGACTTGAGTAGCGTATATTAAGATGGCTCCCATTTATTTCAATGGGATTTCTCATGTCAAGCAACTTGAGGCGACCTGGATAAGTCACCTATGTGTGAACCGGCCCTAGAGGTGGAAAAAGTTCTGAAATTATTTAACCTTGTATCTACTGTATGTCTATATTTTATATATATATATATATATATATATATATATATATATATATATATATATATATCTCACTGGCAATATGTAACATGTAAAAAAAAAAAAGTTAAAGGGTAACTCCACTTTCATGGAAAAAAAATAGCAACTAAAAGAAATAATAATATAGATACAATTGCAACACAAGTCATATTGTAATTGAATGTTCCAAAAAAGTGTCAAAAATGTCCGACTTGTCCGCCACAATATCGCAGTCCCGATAAAAATTTGCAGATCGCAGCCATTACTAGAAAAAAAAAAAGTAAAAACGCCATAAATTAATTCTCATGGTTTATAAATGCGGCGAAGTTTGTGCAAACCAATTAATATATTGCAATTGTTTTGGATATGTATTATAGCAAAAAGTAAAAAATATTGTTTTTTTTTTTTCAAAATTTTTTCTTGTCTCCAGGGTGAATGTGTGTCTAGTGAAGGAATGGATAGCGATATAAGACTGAGTGGAAGATAATTGTGAGCAGGTGCATGATGAGGGACTGAGGAACTGTGGTTGGGGAGAAAAAAAAAAAAAAAAAGGCAAAGGGGACGGTGGGGGTTGAGAATAATGGTAAAAACTAGTGATGTGTGTAGGTGCTAATATGGGTGACCATACCTAAAAAATGGAGACAGCATGATTGAGTGCATGGTAATAGCTGAAGTAATTGAGAATAATCCAGGAGACGCCAGGTGCCGCAAGAAGCACGCCTGATAAGGGCCCAGCCACCAATAGGCCCGCCAACGTCACGCACGCGGGGGCAGAGGGGAGGTGAGAGGAAGCCCGACAGGGGGCTGTGCTCCAACTCCTAAGCGCCCGCGAGTGTGGGTACCCAATCAGCGTATAGCATCAAAAGACGCCGCACGCATGGCCGGGTGGTGTGACGTCGACGCACAGCGGGGAAACCCGCCCCCCCATGGGACGTGGGAGAGGGGGAGGAGGGAATCCACGGTGTGCGTCGCAGCTCCTGGCGTGGTGAACCAGGCCAACCCCCCCCCCCCCCCAACCCAGGGGAGGCCGGACCAGGGAGGCAAAGGCTGGGAGTACCAACATTGAGAGGGAAAAAAAAAAAAAACCATTAGGCCAACGTAGCTGAACCTTAGACAAGTGACGAGCTTGCTCCTGATGAGCGACATTCAGTCACGAAACGTGCGTAGAGCCACCAGCTGCCATCAAACGCTTTACCTAAGACAATTTTTTACAAGGTCTTCTAGACCAACCCCCTACGGGGGTACTTGGAGGTCATGGACAAACGCAGGTTTATCGATAATGGAATATTTTACATAACCATATCAATGTGATGGATGGGGCAATGTTTTGTATACCATCAAATGTATGCTTTGTATCCTTGTATCCATGTACACATATTATATATTGGGTCTGTACTGACCTATTTGAATATTGACTATATGATGTATACTATGAAAATATTGTTCTATTTCTAAAATAAATTGTTTTACCATATCCATCCAGTATCTTTCTCTCACACTCGTGTGTCATATAAAGTCCCAATCATCTCCCAGTTAGCTTTTTTTAGCTTTCTTTTGATTCCAATTATAGGGATGGAAGATTGTGCCTCTACCCAGCCAAGTCTTCATATAAAGTCCTGATTTTTGCCCCCTGCCCTTTATGTCTGTTTATAGCGGTGATCATAAGTGATGCAGAGGTGATCAAATACCACCAAAAGAAAGCTCTATTTGTGGGGAAAAAAAGGACGTCAATTTTGTTTGGGTACAACGTCGTACGACCGCGCAATTGTCAGTTAAAGCGATGCAGTGCCATATTGCAAGAAATGGCCTGGTCATTAAGAGGGGAAAATCTTCCGGGGCTGAAGTGGTTGTATGCCCAGTTCAACCTATTTTCGTGTTCTAATTAATCCCAGCATAAGAAATCATTTGCGCTGCGTGTCATTCTCTTACCTGCTTCCTTTCGCTGTAATCGCTATATTTATTTGTTGTGACGTCACCCGCGCATGCTCTGTATGTCTGCATTTTCCGGCAAGCCTAGACTCCGCCGGAAAAATGCAGGACTTATGTCGGGGCTGCATCATTTCCTAATGTCGACGTCAGCCCCCCGACATCCCGTCTTCATTCAGCTATGAGATCCTCTCCACCTCCTCCTTGTGTACACTATGTGACACGCTCTTGATGCGCATGCACAGGATTACGGATAGCATTAGATAGTGAGGGCGGAAATTAAATACAGCAAAGACACGGAAGCCGATAATCGGAATGGAACCAACAAACATGAAGCAGGAGCAGTTCCAATATAAAGTTTATTTACAGTAAGAATGCTTTTTAGACATAATCTTATAGACAGGTTCATTTGTAATAGTTTAATACATTGTAACATTGTTTAAATTAGGTCGAATTTGGAGAGCATACAACCGCATTAAGATAAAAAATCTTCTGTATGTAACAGGCCCCCCCCCCCCCAAGCACCCCATAATACTTACCTGAGCCCCTTCTCTCTGCAGCGATGCCCATGAGTGTTTTAGCTGTCCCAGACACTCCTCCTGATTGGCTGAGACACAGCAGCAGTGCCATTGGCTCCCATGGTTGTCAATAAAAATCAGTCAGCCAATCAGGGGAGAGAGGGACGGATACACAAAGCTCTGACTCAGCTCGGGTGCCCCCTGAAGCAAGCTGCTGGCTGTGGGGGCACTTGATAGGAGGGATGGACCAGGAGAGCAGAAGAGGGACTCGAGAAGAGGAGGATTTGGGCTGTTCTGTGCAAATCCAACTGCATAGAGGAGTTAAGTATAATATGTTTATTTAAAAAAAACAAAAAACGAGCCTTTACAATCACTTTAATTACACAATATCCACTGCAGCTCCTGGATATTTTACCCCATTCATGACCAGGCCTATCAGTTAGCGTTAGAATGTGTTCTATAGGAAACCATGTTAAATGAACTGTAGTGCACATCTGCAAAATGCAAAAAGCACTAAAAATGCATAGGTGTGAATCCAGACTTAACTGGCAATCGCACGGTCATGAAATACTGTACCCAAACAAAATTTATATCATTTTTTTCACACAAATAAAGCGTTTTTTTGGTGGTATTTAATCACCACTGGGCTTTTTTAAAAAAAAAACATTTTTTTACTTTCTGCTATAAAACACATTCAATATAAAAAAAATCTAATTTCTTCATAAATTTGGGCCAAAATGTATTCTGCTACAGGTCTTTGGTAAAAAAAAAATCACAATAAGTGTACATTAATTGATTTGCATGAAAGTTATAGTGTCTACAAACTATGTGATATATACTGGAATTTTTTTTATTTTATACTAGTAATGGTGGTGATCAGCGACTTATAGTGGGACTGTGACAGTGCAACGGACAATCTGACACTAACTGATACCTTGTGGGAACTGACTAACTGCCACTAACACTACTACAGTGATCAGTGCTATTACTATACACTTTCACTGTACAAATGACTCTGGCTGGGAAAGGGTTAGCATCTAAGGGAAATCAAGTGGTTAAATGTGTGCCTAACAATGTGTAATATGTGCTGCTTTTACTACAGAAAAGAATTGGTTTCTTTTTTCCTGCTTTACACGTGTGCATGAGTAAAATGAATTCTAGTTTTCAGAATGCAATTTTAACTGCTTGCTTACCCGTCGCAGTAGGAGCTCTAGGAGCAGGCTGTATGACTGAAGGTCGGGGTACAGGTGAGTTCTTTGCCTGAATATTATGTACTGATAGGTGTCCTTGTATCCCAATACACAAAGTAGGAAGATGTGGGACAGCACACTGTCTTTGCCTGAAAGATTATGGTTAATGGATGATAAAACAGATAGAGGACAATTTCCACTCTCACTGAGCAATGTTTATGCTTGGGCTAATTTTTTACTAAGTAACATTACAAGGCTCATATACAGTATCTCACAAAACTGAGTACACCCCTCACATTTTTGTTAAAATTTTATTATATCTTTTCATGTGACAGCACTGAAGAAATTACAATTTTCTACAATGTAAAAGTAGTGAGTGTACAGCTTGTATAATAGTGTAAATGTGCTGTCCCCTCAAAATAACTCAACACACAGCCATTAATGTCTAAACCGCTGGCAACAAAAGTGAGTACACCCCTAAGTGAAAATGTCCAAATTGGGCCCAATTTTGTGTGGCCACCATTATTTTTCAGCACTGTCTTAACCCTCTTGGGCATGGAGTTCACCAGAGCTTCACAGGTTGCCACTGGAGTCCTCTTCTACACCTCCATGATGACATCACAGAGCTGGTGGATAGAGTTGAGCAAACACCTGGATGTTCGGGTTCGGCCGAACTTCGCAGGAAAAGTTCGGGTTCGGTACTGAACGTTACCCGAACTTTACCCCGGACCCCGAACCCCATTGAAGTCAATGGGGACCCAAACTTTTCGGCACAAAAATGACTGTAAAAAAGTACTGGAAAGTGCTAGAGGGCTGCAAAAGGAAGAAAAATAGGAGATGTTATTAGATCTGCAATCTGTCCCTCAAAGCAGTAGTAATCTCTACCTAGTCCAGTATCAGATCGTTCTGTAATGCAGGATGAAAGATCGTTCTGTAATCAGATCGTTCTGTAATGCAGGATGAGATGTTATAGATCTACAATCTGTCCCTCAAAGCAGTAGTAGTAATCTCTACCTAGTTATTATCACTGCAATCTGTCCCTCACAGCAGTAGTAGTAATCTCTACCTAGTTATTAGATCTGCAATCTGTCCCTCACAATCTGTCCCTCACAGCGCTGGCAGCATCCTCTCCCTACACTAACCTGAGAGCATGTGACATGCAGCACTGTGACTCCAGCCTCATATAGAGGCTGGGTCACATGATGCACTGGCCAATCACAGCCATGCCATTAGTAGGCATGGCTGTGATGGCTTCTAGGGAAAACCAGTGAAATGATTGTTGATTGGCTGCCCTGCAGCTATTCAACATGTGTGATAAAATACCAGAACCCGAACGTTTTTCTCAAACATTCGGGTTCAGTAGAGGGACACCCGAAAGTTCGGTATGGACCTGAACTTTACAGTTCGGGTTCGCTCAACTCTACTGGTAGATGTTAGAAAGCTTGCACTCCTCTACCTTCCGTTTGAGGATGCCCCACAGATGCTCAATCGGGTTTAGGTCTGGAGACATGCTTGGCCAGTCCATCACCTTTACCCTCAGCTTCTTTAGCAAGGCAGTGGTCACATTGGAGGTGTGTTTGGGGTCATTATCATGTTGGAATACTGCCCTGCGGCCCAGTTTCCGAAGGGAGGGGATCATGCTATGCTTCAGTATGTCACAGTACATGTTGGCATCCATGGTTCCCTCAATGAACTGTAGCTCCCCAGTGCCGGCAGCACTCATGCAGCCCCAGACCATGACACTCCCACTACCATGCTTGCATGTAGGCAAGACTTATCTTTGTACTCCTCACCTGGTTGCCGCCACACACGCTTGACACCATCTGAACCAAATACTTTTATCTTGGTCTCATCAGACCACAGGACATGGTTCCAGTAATCCATGTCCTTAGTCTGCTTGTCTTCAGCAAACTGTTTGCTGGCTTTCTTGTGCATCATCTTTAGAAGAGGCTTCCTTCTGGGACGACAGCCATGCAGACCAATTTGATGCAGTGTGCAGTGTATGGTTTGAGCACTGACAGGTTGACCCCCCACCTCTTCAACCTCTGCAGCAATGCTGTTAGCACTCATACGCCTATTTCCCAAAGACAACCTCTGAATATGATGCTGAGCATGTGCACTCAACTTCTTTGGTCGACCATGGCATGGCCTGTTCTGAATGGAACCTGTCCTGTTAAACCTCTGTATGGTCTTGGCCATCATGCTGAACCTTCAGTGACCAGTATGAGAGAGTGAGAGTGATAACACCAAATTTAACACACCTGCTCCCCATTCACACCTGAGACCTTGTAACACTAATGAGTCACATGACACTGGGGAGGGAAAATGGCTAATTGGGCCCAATTTGGACATTTCCACGTAAGGGTGTACTCACTTTTGTTGCCAGCGGTTTAGACATTAATAGCTGTGTGCTGAGTTATTTTGAGGGGACAGCACATTTACACTGTTATACAAGCTGTACACTCACTACTTTACATTGTAGCAAAGTATAATTTCTTCAGCGTTGTCACATGAAAAGATATAATAAAATATTTACAAAAATGTGAGGGGGTACTTACTTTTGTGAGATACTGTACATGTATTCATTTAAAGACCTGAACTGTAATTGATTTAAAGTGGGATTACACCCAAAAGCGAACATTACATTGCATCTTACCAATTCTTAGATGTGGTGGCTGTATTAGTTTTGTTTTTAGGCTTTTTAATGTCTATTTTCATCTGGTGATCCAGCCAGTAAGTCTGTTGTTTTTCAACAGAAAACCAACTCCAACAAATGTGGCAGTTAAAGTGTTTAGACAAACCATTAACCAATGATAGGGGTGCTTACAATGATCAGCTGTTATTTATTCATGTAAAACCTTTATCCAAAAACAAACAAAAAAAAACACTGTTGATGTGGCCCTCCAGCTGTTGCAGAACTACAATTCCCATCATGCCTTTGCCTTTGGGAGTCATGCTTGTAACTGTCAGCCTTGCAATACAGTCTGGGACTTGTAGTTTGGCAACAGCTGGAGGGCTGCAGTTTGACACCTGTGCGTGTAACTGCTTGTGTAAATTATTATTACTGCATGTGTACCTGTCTTCTTTGGACATGTTCATTTAAGCAAAATGTTATATTTCCTTACAGTATTTACATATTGTTAACAAGCAGTAAAAGAGCTTTAAAACAAGCCATCCCTAACTTCAGTAGTTGCAGGTGTTGTGGAGTAATTTGTCTTTAAAAGATAATTCCAGGTATACCTTAACCACTTGCCGACCAGCCGCCGTCATTATACTGTGGCAGGTTGGCACGATCCCGCAAATCGCCGTAGCTGTATGTTGGGGGCACGCTCTCTCATTGGCCAATCAGCATGTGGGACTTGATGTCCACCGGCCGCCCGCGATTGTTCTCCGCAGTGACAGGGGAGATCACACAGATCCTGTCTTTCTTCTATGCAGGAAGTCAGATCTGTGTGTTTTCCCAGACAGCCCATCCCCATACAGTTAGAACACACAGTAAGGGAACACATTTAATCCCTTGATCCCCCCTAGTGTTATCCCCTTCCCTGTCAGTGTCATAAGTACAATGCATGTGCATATTTTTAGCACTGTTTACTGTAGTAATATCACTGGTTCCCAAAAAAGTGTCACAAATGTCAGCTAGGTGTCCGATCTGTCCGCCGCAATGTCGCAGTCCAGCTAAAAATCAATGATCGCCACCAATACTAGTTAAAAAAAAAAAAAATGCCATAAATCTATCCCCTATTTTGTAGAAGCTATAACTTTTGCGCAAACCAATCAATAAACACCTATTGTGATTTTGTTTACCAAGAATATATATCGGCCTAAACTGATGGAGATGTTCCTTTTACATTTTTTTTTATATTTATTATAGCAAAAAGTAAAAAAATATATATATTTTTTAAAAATCCTCGCTCTTTTTTGTTTATAGCGCAAAAAAATAGGATTTTATTAAGAACTTACCGTAAAATCCTTTTCTCTGAGTTCACTGACAGATGCAGCCCTTCATAGACAAGTGGGGTTTGTGCACATCCTACTAGGAGTAGACTAGGCAAACAGAAAAAAAGCAAGCTGACCCCTCCCAGGGGGACATCCTCACTGTAGCATATAACCCCCCAGCTCTGCATAGCACACCAGTTCGTAACAAGCCGTACAAACGCAACACAGAGGGGTGGGTGCTGCGTCTGTCAGTGAACTCAGAGAAAAGAATTTTACGGAAAGTTCTTAATAAAATCCCTTTTTCTCTTACATTCACTGACAGACGCAGCCCTTCATTGACAAGTGGGGATGTCCCAAAGCAGTGTCATTCAAGAGGGGTGGGTAAACAATAACAACCGTACCCAACAGAATCCTCTCAGGAGGCGCCAGCCGCGCCTACACTGCCGCCTGTAAAACTTTGCGGCCAAAAGCAGCATCCGCGGATGCTGACACATCAACTTTGTAAAACTTAAAAAAAGCATGCACTGAGGCCCAAGTAGCCGCCTTGCACACCTGAGACACCGAAGCCTGGTGTCTAAACGCCCAGGAAGTGCTAACTGCACTGGTGGAATGACCGGGAAAGGGGGTTCTTGACCCCGAACCATATACGCATGGGTCACGGACTGTCTGATCAACGGGAAACAGTAGCCGACGAGGCCGTCAACCCTTTGCGCGGGCTTTCTGTCAGTACAAACAACGCATCAGACTTCCGAAAAGAAGCTGTAGCCGCCAAATACACCCACAAAGCCCTCACGACATCCAAAGAGTGTAAATCAATCTCCTTGGGATGAGACGGGTGCGGACATAATGAAGGGAAAACAATATCCTCATTAATGTGAAAAAAGGAAACCACCTTCGGTAGGAACGAAGGGGAAAGGCTCAGGACCGCCTTATCCTTATGAAGGGCCAAGTAGGACCTACATGACAAAGCCGCCAACTCAGACACCTGCCTGGCGGATGTAATGGCCACCAAAAAAGCCACCTTTTGCGACAACATCTGTAAGGGAATATCCCTGATCCTCTCGTATGGCGGTTTCTGCAGTACAGAAAGTACCAAATGTAAATCCCACGGCGCAAAAGGCGACCGTAACTGAGGAGCCACATGGCGTACACCCTGTACAAATGTACATATCAACTAATGCGTCGCTAAAGGATGTTGAAAAAGAATCGCCAGAGCCGAAATCTGACCCTTGAGTGTACTCAATGCCAATTTGTTATCCAGGCCTTGCTGCAAGAAGGCCAGCACCCGAGATACAGCGAAAGAGCGGGGGTTCCAACCCCCCGCCTCACACCAGGCAATATAGGCCTTCCAGGTGCGATGATATATCTTGCGCAAAGTACACTTGCGCGCCTTAAGCATGGTAGGGATCACGGAGTCAGAGACACCCCTATCCCTCAACACCTGGGACTCAATAGCCAAGCCGTCAAAGCCAGCGAGGGTAAAGCAGGGTGCAGGATGGGTCCCTGTGACAGCAGATCTTAGCGCAGCGGAAGATGCCAGGGAACATCTGTCACCATCCGCACCATGTCGGCGTACCAAGGGCGCCGAGGCCAATCCGGAGCCACCAGGATTGTCGGGATCCCCTCCGCTTCTACCCTGCGCAGTAGCTGCGGTAGAAGCGTGAGGGGAGGGAAGGCGTACAGGAGCTGATACTGACCCCAAGGCGCTACCAGTGCTTCCGTGTCGGCCGCCAACGGATCCCTTGTTCTGCACACGAATGTCTGCACCTTGTGATTGAACCTGGACGCCATTAGGTCCACGTCTGGCGTGCCCCACCTGTGGCAAATCTGACGGAACACCTCTGGATGTAGGGACCATTCCCCCTGATCCAGTGTCTGGCGACTGAGAAAGCCCGTCTGCCAATCTCAGAATGTGAGCCACTTCCGCAGCCGCTGCCGAGCTCCTTGTTCCGCCCTGATGGTTCACGTACGCCAACTCCGTGGTGTTGTCCGACTGAACCCGAACCGGGAGGCCACGCAGCCTTGCCGTCCAGTGGGAGAGGCAGAGCCTGATTGCCCTCAGCTCCAGCACATTTATCGGAAGGCGGGATTCCTGCGCCGACCAATGGCCCTGAGCAGACAGCTGCCCCGGGACCCTCCCCAGCCCGATAGGCTGGCGTCCGTCGTGACTATCGACCAATTCAGGGGGAGAAACTACTTCCCCAACGTTAGAGCCAAGGTCCGAAGCCAGCAGGTCAACGATCCCCTGGTCTGGTGATCCAATTTGATCAGCTGGTCCAGGGACAACGGAGACTTGTCCCACCTTAACAGGATTGCTCGCTGTAGGAGCCGAGTGTGACTCTGGGCGTAAGGTATCGCCTCGAAGGCCGAGACCATGAGCCCCAACACCCGCATACAGAACCGTAAGGAGGACCACTGGCGTGACAGCAGAGTTCGCACCGCTGCTTGCAGTGTCAGCAACTTGGCCGGAGGTAAGAACACCTTCGCCTGCTCCATGTCCAGAATTAGACCCAGATATTCCAGTCAACAGGACGGGGTCAAAGTCGACTTCTGAAGGTTGATCAGCCAACCGAAGTCTCTCAACGAGGCCATGGTGATAGCCACATTCTCCTCCAGGGCCGAAGCAGACTCCACTCGCAGGAGTAAGTCGTCGAGGTATGCTACCACCGCAATGCCTCTCTGCCTCAATAGTGCCAGCACCGCAGCCACCAGCTTGGTGAATACCCGAGGAGCCAATGCCAGACCGAAGGGAAGGGCCACAAATTGGTAATGTAGATCCCCCACTGCAAAGCGCAGGAAGCGCTGGTGTCTGAGACAAATGGGAACATGGAGATAGCGTCCCTGATATCCAGAGACGCCATGAAGTCCCCTTGTTGCAGGGCGGCCACGACTGAACGGACAGATTCCATCCTGAATTTTCGCGCCTTCACAAAGTGGTTTAACACTTTTAGATCCAGAACTGGCCTGACCCCACCCTTTTTGGGCACCACAAAGAGGTTTGAATAGAAGCCGCGGAACCTTTCCAGCGGAGGGACCGGCACAATCACCCCTTGTTCGGAGAGCATCTGAACAGCCCCTAGGAGAGCTTCTCGTCGCCCCTGTGGGAGTCTCAAGTTCGATGGGAAGAGCCTGTCTGGGGGTAGAGTGCTGAACTCTATCCTGTACCCGGGAGGACACCACTTCCCGTACCCATCGGTCGGAAATGCGGGCAGTCCACCTGTTTGCGAACCCCAGAAGTCGGCCCCCCCACCCGAGAGTCGGGTGGGGGCAACCCATCATGCGAAAGAGGACTTTTCCTCCATTTTTTTGGTCTTGCGCTGCCAGGGCCACTTACCAGACCCCAAGGCAGACTTGCCGGGCCTTGAGCCCTTGCCCGCTGCACCGGGCGTACGAAAAAACGATTCTGGCCCGAAGATGCATGGCCCTGCTTACGGCAGAATTCCCACCGTCTGGGCTCCGGAAGAAAGGTACTCTTCCGCCCGGTGAAATCCTTAATGATTTCATCCAATTGTGCCCCAAAGAGCTGACCACCCTGAAAGGGAAGGTCCGTGAGGCCCTTTTTGGACGCGTGGTCACCCAACCAACAACGTAACCACAGCAACCGTCTGATAATGACTGCAAAAACAGACATCTTAGACAGCATGGGGAGCAGGCCCAAGGCTGCGTCACACAGGTACCGGAGACTCTGTATCAGATGATCAGTCCGCTGCGACGCCTCAGGCGAACATCCGCAGGCCAACTCATTGTGCAATTCAGTCGCACACTCCGTACTGTGCCACCATGGCCGATGCCAGAGCTGGTCTCATGGCCGCCCCCGCTACCAAGAACAGTGCCTTGGATACCGCCTCCATCCGCCTATCGGCCGGATACTTAAAAGAGGGAGACTGTTCCAAGGGGATGGTCGTCGCCTTATTCAGGCGAGCCACCGGAGGGTCCACTGCGGGGGATGCCCACTTCTGCAAAAAACTGTCCTCAAAGGGATAGCGCACAGAGAAATGTTTGGGCAATGAAAAGGAATTCTGTGGACGCTGCCATTCCTTATAGACCAGCTGGTCAAAAAATTGAGCATAAGGATATGCCCTAGGGGTCTGTGGCGGCTTAAAGGACCCGCAAACATAGGCAGTCTCCTGCGACTCCCCGGCCTGGTCCAGCCGCAAAGACGCACGGATATCGGTAATCAGAGAGGCCACCAGCGCCCTTTCGCGCGCCACCGAGGCCCCCTGGTCCTCCTCACCATCCAAGGGCTCCAGTTCACCATCTGAGAGCTCCATGGGGGTCCCCGTGACCACTGAGGCCCATTCCGGTTCAGAATCCTCCCCCGAAGATGGAGGGGGGGTGGACGCTTTTTAGACAAGCCCTGGGAGAAAAACTGCCCCAATATGGAAGTTAATTGATCCAGGGGAACCAGAGGACCCAGCGCAGCCTGCGCTTCCACAGATCCCTCCAGAGAAGAACCCACAGGTTCAGCCGCCATTGTGCCACCGGAACACTTGCTAGGCCTATAGGCCATGACACCCCCACTATGCAGCCCCACCACTGCCCCACAGAGCAACCGGGTGAATGCCCAGGAGGACTGTGCCCACCGACACCCCAGGGAGAGCCAGCTATACTTGCTGTTATCAGTTGCCCTGCAACTGCTGCGTCCCAGTAGGAGTGCTGACTGCCCTGTCTAGTGCCGTCACCGCCGTTGTGCTTGCACCGCTGTCCATAGGGAAAGAGAAAAAAACGGCACCAGCACGCACGTTTTCTTCAAGCAGGCACACCAAAAATGGCGCCGAGTGGTCACAAGAGGCCAAAGCATGCTCCACACAGGCCGCGACTACACAAGAGGCCAAAACAGCCCACAAAATGGCCGCGGCTACAGCAAAATAGCGGCGATCCACCGCAAAATGGCGGCGGATAGCCACATGGCGGTTTTTAGCGCGGGGGTGCGGTGCAGGGGGGGGTGTAGAAGGGGGGCGGAAGGACAGAAAAAAAACAAAGGGGGACCTGTAGCCCTGAACCCTCCACTGGCCGGCATAGTCCGCAAGTCGCTCAGCCCCCCCTCCGTACCCCTGGAGGGGGGGGGAGAGGAGGGTCACTCACCAATCCGACGGGCGCAGTGGGTAACCACCTGGTAGCAGACCTTCCTCCCATCAGGTGGGGAGGAATGCTGCAGGCCAAGCGCCCCTGGACGCGAGCTCAGCCCGGTCACTAGCCTCCCGCACGGAATGGGTACGATGCGGCGGACCCCGCTAAAGTTAAGGGTAGCTCGCATCAGTCGGCCGTGCTGCGGAAATTTCAGGATTCGAGATACCCTCTATGCCCCAGCCGGCTACTTGATAGCAGTCTTCATCAGATAGCTTGAGAAAAGCAAAAAAGGAAGAAAAAATTGGGGAACCGCAGGTCCCAGCAGGGAACCAGGTCTAACTGCTTGCACTAGGCATAAAAAACTGATATGCTATGCAGAGCTGGGGGGTTATATGCTGGAGTGAGGGCAGTCAGCTTGTTTTTTTTCTGTTTGCCTAGTCTACTCCTAGTAGGATGTGCATAAACCCCCACTTGTCAATGAAGGGCTGCGTCTGTCAGTGAACGTAGGAGAAATAAAAAAACGCAGAGGACATAAATTTTGTTTGGGTACAGCGTTGCACGCCCGCGCAATTGTCAGTAAACAGGACGCAGTGCTGTATCGCAAAAATGACCTGGTCATGAACTAGGTAAATCCTTCTGGTCCTTAAGTGGTAGGGGGGAAACTAGTAAATGCACATATATTATTGCAGAAAAAAGAAAATTTAATATTTTTCCCCAAGGAGCCTGCATTGTACCCACTATAAATGGATCGTGATGGCAATGTAAGGCACCTGCAGACCTGCATGGGTTTTCATCAGCACCATCTCAGTTCATTGAAAACTGAACAAGAGGATGGAGAAATCCCCAATGCCAGCTATTGTATTCAAGCAGACGCAACACCTGTAGCTGCCTAAATACCCACTGTGATTGCATCTGATAGGATGCAGTCATTGTTTGGCTGTCAATTTACCACCTGGCCCAGTCAGTTTTTAAATGGGCTTCTGTTAAACTGGGTGGTGCTGGCAGGGCCACCCACAACTCAAATTTCGGTGAGTTCTGTAGGAAATCTGATGAAATGACAGCTGTCTATGGTCAGTTTAACCACTTCAGCCCCGGAAGGATTTCACACTTTAGGACCAGAGCACTTTTTGCGATTCGGCACTGCTTCGCTTTAGGAAAAGGTGAACAGCTCCAGAACACCCGGCTCTCCCAGCAGTATCACAGTCCCAGAGGGTGCAGGTTCAAGATGCTTGATCAGATATGCAGAAAGAAACTCCGGACGACCGCACTCCTTTGCAATAATTTAATAAATCCAAATCCATGTGTACAGACAAGAGAAGAATTGCTAACGCGTTTCACGCCAACCTAGAGGCGCTTACTCATAGCTGGTGGAGCATGGTTATGCGTACATATATATGTGAAAAAATACTGTTGATCACTTCCCATGCTCCACCAATCACCATACAATCAATCAGCTGTTACTTGTTTAGCTATCATCAATTCCTTTCAGAGCCTTATAGCTTCCAGCAGAGTCGGCATGACATGGTGTAATATACAAGAGGAATCGCACGCGGAACACATGAAAAAGAAAAAAAAAAAAAAAGGG
>BLSH010334086.1:399235-412519 GCA_018402905.1 Glandirana rugosa | reverse complement strand
AATATCGCCGCTAGTCTTTACTACGTCGCTACTAGTTTATGGTGGTTTTCTTTCGAGATAAACACCCTTTTTTTCCTACGTTTAAAACAAACCCATGTTGCAGCGTGCTGGCGCGTTAACAGTCAATTTCGCTTCGTCGATACGTCTTTCTTTGAGGCCTGCTGGCGTGAGGAAACGTTATTAAATTATTTAGGTTTAGGTACACATGTCTGTTCTCTTCTTAACGATTGCGCAAAGTGCGGTTGGATCTCCGCGAATGAGTATCGACCACCTCGTACCAATACGCATGTATATATACACTTTTTTATGACAACTAGTGAAGGGTATAGGTTGGCGTGAAACGCGTTAGCAATTCTTCTCTTGTCTGTACACATGGATTTGGATTTATTAAATTATTGCAAAGGAGTGCGGTCGTCCGGAGTTTCTTTCTGCATAGCTGCTTCGCTTTAACTGACAATTGCGCGGTCGTGCGACGTTGTACCCAAACAAAATTTGCATCCTTTTTTTCCCACAAATAGAGCTTTCTTTTGGTGGTATTTGATCATCGCTGCATCATTTCTGATCGCCGCTATAAACAAAAGAGCGACAATTTTGCAAACCCAAATTTCTTACTTTTTGCTAAAATACAAATACAAAAAAAAAATACAAAAAAAACATTTTTTTTCACCGGTTTTGGCTGATTTATATTCTTCCTCATATTTATGATAAAAAAAAAAAAAAATCGCAATTGGCGTTTATTGATTGGTTTGCGCAAAAGTGGCCGCGTTTACGGATGATGAGAATTCATTTCTGGGGTTTTTTATTTTTTTTACTAGTAATGGCGGCGATCTGTGATTTTTAGCGGTACTGCGATATTGGGGCAGACATGTCGGACCATTTTGACACTTTTTTGGGACCATTGGCATTTATACAGCGATCAGTGCTATAAAAATGCACTGATTACTGTGTAAATGCCATTGGCAGTGAAGGGGTTAACCTGCCGGGGCGCTCTAAGGGTTAACTGTGTTTCCTGGGCGTGTTCTAACTGTGTGTGGGCTGCCCTAGCAGGGGAAGGGGTGTGATCACAGCTTCCATGTAGAGCCCTTCCCCCTCTCACAGAACGGAGGTCCGTGTTTACTTACACGGACCTCCGTTCTTTCAGTGCGGGGGGGCATCGCGGGTAGCCGGCGGTGATCGAGTCCGCCGCACCCGCTCCCTGGCCCCTGGCGGGCGCGCGCTCACAGTGCACGATCTCGCAGCCGCCGTCGCATGACGGCGATTTGCGATATCGAGCCACTTTGTCGCCGTCAACCTGCAGTTGGCAAGTGGTTAAATACAACCAATGTACTCATTTGATGGCTGGATGACAAGTGTAGCACAACAACACTTCTGGTGGTCATAGTCAGTAGTACAGTATATACAGAGGGAAAAAAGTATTTGATCCCCTGCTGATTTTGTATGTTTGCCCACTGACAAAGAAATGATCAGTCTATAATTTTAATGGTCGGTTTATTTTAACAGCGAGAGACAGAATAACAACAAAATCCAGAAGAACGCATTTCAAAAAAGTTATACAGTAAATTGATTGTAATGAGCGTAATAAGTATTTGACCCCTTCGCAAAACATGACTTAGTACTTGGTGGCAAAACCCTTGTTGGCAATCACAGAGGTCAGACGTTTCTTGTAGTTGGCCACCAGGTTTGCACACATCTCAGGAGGGATTTTCTCCCGCTCCTCTTTGCAGATCCTCTCCAAGTCATTAAGGTTTCAAGGCTGACCTTTGGTAACTCAAATGTTCAGCTCCCTCCACATATTTTCTATGGGATTAGGGTCTGGAGACTGGCTAGACCACTCCAGGGCCTTAATGTGCTTCTTCTTGAGCCACTCCTTTGTTGCCTTGGCTGTGTGT
Source organism: Glandirana rugosa (assembly GCA_018402905.1). NCBI lineage: Eukaryota > Metazoa > Chordata > Amphibia > Anura > Ranidae > Glandirana > Glandirana rugosa. Next base: position 410,630 of record BLSH010334086.1, on the reverse strand, counting down.
TTTGGGTCATTATTATGCTGGAATACCCATGCCCGACCCATTTTCAATGCCCTGGCTGAGAGGAGGTTCCCAAGATTTGATGGTACATGGCCCCGTCCATTGTCCCTTTGATGTGGTAAAGTTGTCCTGCCTCTTTAGCAGAAAAACACCCCAAAGCATTTTGTTTCCACCTCCATGTTTGATGGTGGGGATTTTTTTTTTATTCTTGGGGTCACAGGCAGTATTCCTTCTCCTCCAAACACAGCAAGTTGAGTTGATGCCACTGGTCTTTGGTCCCATCTGACCACAACACTTTCACCCAGTTCTCCTCTGAATCACTCAGATGTTCATTAGCTTTCTTGAGCAGGGGGACCTTGTATTTCAGTCCCTTACAGCGTAATGTGTTTTCTATTTGTTTCTTAATGACTATGGTCCCAGCTGCCTTGAGATCATTGACAAGATTCTCCTGTGTAGTTCTGGGCTGATTCTTCACCGTTATCATGACCATTGAAACTCCACGAGGTGAGATCTTGCATGGAGCCCCAGACCAAGGGAGATTTACAGTTACTTTGTGTTTCTTCCATTTGCAAATAATCGCACCAACTGTTGTCACCCTCTCACCAAGCTGCTTGGTGAAGGTCTTGTAGCCCATTCCAGCTTTGTGTAGATCTACAATCTTGTCCCTGACATCCTTGGACAGCTCTTTGGTCTTGGCCATGGTGGGGAGATTGGAATCTGATTGATTGCTTCTGTGAACAGGTGTCTTTTATACAGGAAACAAGCTGAGATTAGGAGCACTCCCTTTAAGGCTCGATTCACACTAATGCATTTTTGATGCTTTTTGCATTTTACAGAAATGCAGGTAATTTTTTTTAACATGGGTTCCAATGGAACACGTTTACTTCAATGCATTTTTGTGCCTCTGCGTTTTTGGAAAGGGTCAGGGACATACCAGTGAGCGCCCCCCCACCACCTGAACCATACCAGACCGCATGCATGGGGACAAGGGCCTCTTCCCAACAAGCCTGGTCGGTGGCTGTCAGAGTCTGTGGTTGGGGGGCTTATCAGAATCTGGAAGCCCCTTTTAGCAAGGGGGCCCCAGATCCCCCCCCCCCAAGTGAATGGGTACCTGGTACATCGCACCCCTACCCATTCACCCCAAAAAGCAGTGAAATGTAAAAAAAAAAAAAAAAAGAGCTGTTTTTTGACAAGTCCTTTATTAAAAATATAGCTCCGAGCTGTCGTCTCCTCAAGCCATCTTCTTCCGCAGATCAGTCTTCCTTCCCAGAAAGCCCGCCCCTTGTGACATCAGACGTCATTGGATGACCACGCCCCATGGCTATATAAAAGGTGCCAGACTGCGAGTGACATCACAATGGAGGAAGACAGTCTCAGGACAAGAGCGGCCTTTTTTTGTTTTTAGCAGGGACCGGCAGCGAGGAAGAAGACAGCGGCACCGGGAGAAGATGGCAGCGGCTCGATGAGAAGACCGCTCGGAGCTATTTTTTTTTAAATAAAGGACTTGTCAAAAACCGGCTTTTTTTTTTTTTTTTTTACATTTCACTGCTTTTTGGGGTGAGTGGGTAGGGGTATGATGTACCCGATACCCATTCACATAGGGGGGCGGGATCTGGAGGCCACCTCACGCAAAGCACCCACACCCCCCCCCCCCCATGTTGAGGGCATGCGGCCTGGTATGATTTTGGAGAATGGGGGGGGGTGAATACCTTGTCCCCTCCCTTTCCTGACCTACCGGGCTGCATGCTCAGATAAGGGTCTGGTATGGATTTTGCGGGGGACCCCACGCCATTCTTTTTACATTTTGGCATGGGGGTGTCCCCTCCAAATCCATACAAGACTGAAGGGTCTGGTATGGTCTAGGGGGGGGACCCCGCGTCATTTTTTTCATGAATTTTTAGAGCCGTCAATTTTCTTTTGTACATTCAGCTGTCAGCAGAGAAGCCCCTGAAAGTTGATGACTCATCGGTTGCTAAGGATGCAGCGGCCAGCTTCCCGACCTACTCCTTAGCAACCAGCTATATACAGTGAATGTAAAAAAAAAAAAAAAAAAAAACACACAAAATGCAAATCGCAACAAAATTGCGGTGCAAATGCGGCTACATAAACGCAGAAAGCACAGCAAAAAGCACTGCAGAAACGCTCAAAAGAAGCATGCATAGATGTGAATCAAGACTAAGAAAGTGCTCCTAATCTCAGCTCGTTACCTGTATAGAAGACACCTGGGAGCCAGAAATCTTGCTGATTGATAGGGGATCAAATATTTATTTCACTCATTAAAATGAAAATCAATTTATAACTTTTTTGAAATGTGTTTTTCTGGATATTTTTGTTGTTATTCTGTCTTTCACTGTTAAAATAAACCTACCATTAAAATTATAGACTGATCATTTCTTTGTTAGTGGGCAAATGTACAAAATCAGCAGGGGATCAACTACTTTTTCCCTTACTGTACAGACTATGGTTGCTATCTGTCCCTGTTTGCTGGAGACAGTCCCCGTTTTCGGGAGAGTGTCTCCAGCAAGCAAACATCAGGATGATGTCCACAGCAGTGTAGTCCTATCCCATTGTACAGGTGCCACAATAATCCAATTTAAAAGTTGGAAAAGCAGAGCCAGTCCACCTCTACTGATGAGTGGGCAATTAGCTCTAGCAGTACCATATTGGGGTGGCCCAGTGTTAATACACTTTGGGCTATACTGCTAGGGACATTGGGGCGGTGCCTACACAGTGCAATAAGACTACACTCCATAAACAAAATATGGATGGGAGAAATGCCTTGGGAAGGGAGTGGAGTGGAAATAGGCACCATTTCCATTCAGCCCTCTGATGACCTCCTTACCACAGCCTAGTGACCACCAGCCTGTGCCAAACTCCAACATGGTGACCACCAGTCTGCTCCTGACCACAGCCCAATGACCACCAGTCTGCTTCTGACCACAGCCCAATGACCACCAGTCTGCTTCTGACCACAGCCCAATGACCACCAGTCTGCTTCTGACCACAGCCCAATGACCACCAGTCTGCTCCTGACCACAGCCCAATGACCACCAGTCTGCTCCTGACCACAGCCCAATGACCACCAGTCTGCTCCTGACCACAGCCAAATGACCACCAGTCTGCTCCTGACCACAGCCCAATGACCACCAGTCTGCTCCTGACCACAGCCCAATGACCACCAGCCTGCTCCTGACCACAGCCCAATGACGACCAGTCTGCTTCTGACCACAGCCCAATGACCACCAGTCTGCTCCTGACCACAGCCCAATGACCACCAGTCTGCTCCTGACCACAGCCTAATGACCACCAGCCTGTGCCAAACTCCAACATGGTGACCACCAGTCTGCTTCTGACCACAGCCCAATGACCACCAGTCTGCTTCTGACCACAGCCCAATGACCACCAGTCTGCTCCTCAACTTAGCCCACTGACCACCAGTCTGCTCCTCAACTTAGCCCACTGACCACCAGTCTGCTCCTCAACTTAGCCCACTGACCGTCAGTCTGCTCCTCAACTTAGCCCACTGACCACCAGTCTGCTCCTCAACTTAGCCCACTGACCACCAGTCTGCTCCTCAACTTAGCCCACTGACCACCAGTCTGCTCCTTAACTTAGCCCACTGACCACCAGTCTGCTCCTCAACTTATTCCACTGACCACCAGTCTGCTCCTCAACTTAGCCCACTGACCACCAGTCTGCTCCTGACCATTGCCTGGTGACCCCGGTGTGTTGGTAGGAGTGTCAGCCATGATGGGTTTGTGGGTAAAAGGTCATGAAGTTTTGTCCCTGGAATGAGGAGTGTGGTCGGTAGTCCTGGTCGGAGATCCCCGGGCTTGCCTGTAGTAAGGTGATAGATGACAGAGGGGGGTGAGGAAGGGCCGTCCTCCTCCTCTTCCTCCTCCTCCCCCTCCCGGGGCCGCCACACCCTTCCCCGGATAATCCTGACACTACCCTGGCCGGTTACCTGTGCGCTCCTCCGATCTATGGATCTGCTACATGACTGCGCTACAGCCTCTGCTGCCGACACCCTCTCCGCCATGGCCGAGCCCCGCTCCGCTCACTGCAATGGGATCCACAAGTCTCCCCACCATCACCTCAATGGACTGAGCAAGAGGAACGGCTTCTCCAAGAGCCTGCAGGTGAGCCGGGGCACAGCATGGATCATCTGATCGCCGAGTCAATGGGGGCTCCTCACATTACATAAGATTGTACGATCTGATTGGATTGTGTATGTCCAGCTGTATCCTCGCTTGTTAGGTGAATCACAGTCGCTGACATTGGTTTGTTTAATATGAATGGATTGTACAGACCCAGAAAGGCACTATGACATTGCCAAGATGATGAAGGGTAACCATGGGCCACATCATCATAGGGAATATCCTGGTTACCATGGGTTACAGAAGCATAGAGATCATGTGGTTGCCATGGGCTACAGAAGCATAGAGATCATGTGGTTGCTATGGGCTACAGAAGCATAGAGATCATGTGGTTGCCATGGGCTACAGAAGCATAGAGATCATGTGGTTGCCATGGGCTATAGAAGCATAGAGATCATGTGGTTGCCATGTGCCGCAGAAGCGTAGGACATATCTGGTTGCCAAGGGATACAGTATCATAGGGAGTATCTGGTTGCCATGGCATACAGTATCATCGGGAATATCTGGTTGCCATGGGATACAGTATCATAGGGAATATCTGGTTGCTATGGGATCCAGTATTATGGGGAATATCTGGTTGCCATGGGCTACAGAAGCATAGGGAATATCTGGTTGCTAAGGGATACAATATCATCAGGAATATCTGGTTGCTAAGGGATACAGTATCATCAGGAATATCTGGTTGCCATGGGATACAGTATCATAGGGTATATCTGGTTGCCATGGGATACAGTATTATCTGGAATATCTGGTTGCTATGGGATACAGTATCATAGAGAATACCTGGTTGCTATGGGATACAGTATCATAGGAAATACCTGGTTGCCATGGTATACAGTATCATAGGGAATATCTGGTTGCTATGGGATACAGTATAGAGAATATCTGGTTGCTATGGGATACAGTATCATAGAGAATATCTGGTTGCTATGGGATACACTATCATAGGGAATATCTGCTTGCTATGGGATACAGTATCAGAGGGAATATCTGGTTGCCATGGGATACAGTATCAGAGGGAATATCTGGTTGCCGTGGGATATGCTATCATAGGGAATATCTGGTTGCCATGGGATATGGTATCATAGGGAATATCTGGTTGCCATGGGATATGGTATCATAGGGAATATCTGCTTGCTATGGGATACAGTATCAGAGGGAATATCTGGTTGCCGTGGGATATGGTATCATAGGGAATATATGGTTGCTATGGGATACAGTATCATAGGGAATATCTGGTTGCCGTGGGATATGCTATCATAGGGAATATCTGGTTGCCATGGGATATGCTATCATAGGGAATATCTGGTTGCCATGGGATACAGTATCATAGAGAATATCTGGTTGCTATGGGTTACATCATCACTGATGTTTGCGCTCCCTCCATACATGAAGCCATGGTGTCAGCCATAGACATGACCTTTGTGTTCTGGGTGATCATGTGAGATAATGAGGAAGCTGTGGTCAGTATTTTCAGTTTTCGGATGAGTGGTTAGCTGATGTATGGAGAGTTGTAATACAGGAAATCTTTCTTGTTGTCCATAGTGACCAATCAGCTGCCAGCTGTCATTTCTGCAGTCGAGGCATGAAAATGGAATGCAGAATTTGATTGGATGGACAGAGCCAGCAGGCATTTTCCTAGTCAGCCGCTGGTTACTCGGTTGCTGTTTGCTACGTTAGGATCAGAGCGGCGGCGTCACCCTGCCAATCATGATGATTAGCAATTCATATACAGTAAAGCAAATATTTCCCTTTTCACTGTGTGTTGGCGCACGTCTGCTGAGCAGCGACTTCATCAACGGGAATGTTTACAGAGGGGAAGTGTGTGAGGTCCTGTTGGGTTTTTATTGCTGTCTGGGGAGAGTCACCCTCTCTGTATCCTGGTGACCATTGTCCCCAATACAGCACAGGAAGTGACGGGAGATCTTCTGATGGGGACACCTGTGACAGACGTCTAACGCTCACTATACAATCTGATTGTACAATCTCCTACAGACCCCATTCACACTTCACAATTTGGAATCACAGGCGGAATTGGCTTGATTCTGCCCGCAATTCCAAATCACGTGGCAAACGCTTCAAAACACATGTTTGGGTGCCATTCTTTCTAAATGGCAGTGCGATTTTGTTGCTGGTATTGTCGCGTGACAGAATCACGTAGCAGTTGCGGTAAAATGTGCCATTAAAAATTGCGTGAAGCATGTCACCCACGCAGGAGCTGATTTTGGGTGACAAATTGAAGTGAAAGGGCTGTCCTGTTCATGACATTCAGAAGCGTGTTAAAATCGCCCACGAGAGATCGCGTTCCTGCTACGTGAAGAGTGATTGGGGCCTTAGATCTGTAGGGCAAGGCTGTGCCTGATTTGATACAATGGGCTGTTTTCATTTGATATAAAGTATTCCATAAGCCCATGCCAAGGCCCGCTTCACTATGAAGAGCCTGAGGCTCTACTTGGCTTCAAAAAAGGGGGGGCTCAGGGCACAGACTGCCCCCCATTCATTAGAATGGATGACTTCACACTGGAGCGGTGCGCTTGCGGGAAGGTAGAAAAAGTCCTTCAGCCCGGGTTCACATAGGAGCGATGCGGGAACCAGAGCGATTACAGAGCCGGTCCCCACATCGCTCCTCTCCCATAGGCAGGTCACACTGCCTTCTGCGAACCGTTGTGGGCGTCATTACAAAGTTAATGACACCCCCAGTTTTCTTCACAGATTGCAGTGTGGACTGTGACCTCGCACATGAATTGGATTGCACGGGGGAGAACACCCATGCGATGCGATTCTAGTGCGGGAAAAAAAAGGTACATGTATATGGCTGAACTCGCACTGCACAGAGAGCACCCACGGGTGCCAATCACATGCAATCTCTGAGGATCGCATCAGTCTGAACCCAGGCTCCAGGAGCATCTTTGGGGCGTGTTTGGAGCGCTGTAAAAAGCACTTAAAAACGCCCATGTACATTGAAATGAATGGGCAGCGCTTCCAAAGCCCCAAAACGGGTCTTTTTTGCTTTTCTTTTAGGCCTCATACACATGGACATTTTTTGACGCTGGCGTTTTTTGCAGCTCTCCATGTTGGTCAATGGCCCCAAAAAAAAGTAGGTGTTTTTGAGCTGTAGATGGCGTGTACCGGCGTTTTCCGGCATTTTTTGATGCCAACGTTTTTAGGTTGAAAAATAGCAGAGGGATGATTTTTAAAAAAAAACGCCTATTGACGCCGACGCTCACTTACGCTCACTAACGCCGATGCATAACGCCGAAAAATGCCGTTTTTTTTTCTTGACATCGGGCCCGACGTTTTGTTTATTTTTAAAGATACGCCCGTGTGTATGAGGCCTAAAGGTCACGTTCTCACGTGACCTTACAAAAAAAAGCACCTGAAAAGCACCGCAAAAACGACCAATTGCTTTTGAGCGTTTTTGCAGTGCATTTTGCTGTGCTTTCTGCGTGTCTTTACCGCAATTTTGCCACAATTTGCGGTTTTGTTTTTTTTTGGGGGGGGATTTTGTTGCTAGGCAGAATTAAAAACACAAACTGCAGTAAAAACACGTAAAAAAAACACAGCACTTTTGTTTTTCTTGCATGCCCATTGAAATCTATTACATGCAAAGTACTGCATTTTGCGGGAAAAAGAGTCCCCGACCCTTTCCAAAAATGCATTAATGTGAACGTGTTCCATAGGAACGCATGTTAAAAAAAATTCCCTACATTTTTACAAAATGCATCAAAAAACGCAGTAGGGGGAATGGAGCCTTAGTGGCTGCTTTAGCGGCACTTCAGCTGCTAGAGATTGGATGTAGTCATCAAGCACCTGAAATAAGATCTAACTGGGTGGCTCACAGCAACCAATCAGAGTATCCCCTTCATTCATCACGTCTGTGTATCAGGAGGAAAGGAACCATTTGATTGGTTGGAATGGGGACACAGTAGGGCTGATTTACAAAAACTGGAATATTGCTGGTAACAGCCAATCGACTAATTATTCAACTGATGCCAAGGAGCTGATTGGCTGCTATGGTCAACTGATCCTGTTTGCTTTGCTTCAGAATTTGAAAATCAGACCGACCTTTTTTTTTTTTTTTTTTTTTTTTTTTTTTTTTTTTTGACACTGTAAAAAATCAGGCTGACAAAGTAATTAAATAGAACATTGTTGTTAAAGTGTGTTTGACAGTTGAAAACCAATCAGGAGCTTGGTTGCAGTAAATCATTATTTTATTTGATGGATTCCATGTGCCTGGGAGGCTTATCTAGTTTCCTGTAACACTGAACTTCTTGCCATTCTGGTTTTACTTCCCAATTCTTGCCTCTTTTCCATTGACTGTTTCCGATTGTGCACTGTTGCCATGGTGACCTTGTAACCGCCTGTCTGATAATGGCTATTAGGCTATTAATTACATACACTGGACCTCCATACTGCTTCCAGTATGACTGCTGTATATAAGAAATGTTTGTCCCATAATATTTGCTGCAATACAAACAAACATGACATGTATAAAAGTAGCAAAAATATCCAATGATTGTGTAATATGTATGATATGTATGACACAATGTTACAGCTTCTTTAGCTTACTTACACTTGCTGCCACCCATACTCCTATCGACAGGCAGACAAAGCGCGCTATCGACTGTTTTCTTATCTGCATAGTCCTGGCACACGCTGATTACGTTCCAGCTCATTTCAACGTATGTGTGACTGATTATATGATGTCAGCCGAATGTAAAATGGGAATATTCATATGTGTAGTAAAATAAATGGCACCCGTGGCCCTGCTAGCAATCAAACTCAGGACTGAAAGTGATTGTCAAGGGATAAAAAAAAAAACACCTGCAAGACAAAGGCATAATGAGCTAGTATGCATCGCATACTAGCTCATTATGAAATACTTACCTTAGATTGAAGCTGTTGCAGCGGTTCCTGAGCAACGATGTGACCGGCATCATGTTGAGTGTGTCTTCTTCCGGGATCGCGGGCTCCGGCCAATCGCAGCACAGACTCCAGCTCTGTGATTGGCCGGAGCCGCGCTGACGTCACTTACGCCACACTTAGTGAAGAAACAGCCCAGTCGGGTTGTTTCTTTACTGCGCATGCGCCGATGATGTCAGCACATGCATCTACACTGTATATCTCCTAAACCATGCAGGTTATAATAAGGCTTACTTGTAGGTTAAAGTGGTTGTCAAGAGTTGACAACCACTTAAAGTGGAGTTCCAGCCCCCCCCCCCTCCAAAAATTAAAAGTCAGCAGCTACAAATACTGTCCAGGGATCCCGCGATGTTGGCACACCAGAAGGTTTTTCAATCAGCTCTTGGGTGCTGCCACCGCCATTCCTTGTAAGGGAAACTGGCAGTGAAACCTTGTGGCCTCAGAGCCGATTCACTGCTGCACATGTGTGAAGCGCGCTGCACTTTTTGAATGGCCCAGAGGCAGTGGACGAAGGAGGCCGATGTGATTAGAGCCAGAGGCTCTAATAGGCTTCAAAAAAGGGTGGGCTCAGGGCGTGAGCCCACCCAGTTGTGTGACATTAGCGACAATATGTGACAATATGAATATTTGCTATTGAGACCCATTTCCCGATTGGCCGAAAGGAGAAGCGATCCTATTGCCTGGAATAGATAGGGTAAGTGTGGGGGCACTGGCATCAACGACGGGGCACTATTCCGTCCGCTGGCACCAACGACGGGGCACTATTCCATCCACTAGCACCAACGATGGGGCACTATTCCGTCCACTGGCACCAACGATGGGGCACTATTCCGTCCACTGGCACCAACGATGGGGCACTATTCCATCCACTGGCACCAACGATGGGGCACTATTCCGTCCACTGGCACCAACGATGGGGCACTATTCCGTCCACTGGCACTATTCCTCCCACCAAAACCAATGATGGGCTATTTTCTACTCCCACTGGCCACACTCTGGTCTCCGAAAGCCTGAAGGACAGTGATCTGGCCCTTTGTTTAGGTTTAGATCTAGATTTAGAAGTTTGGAGACCCCTGCATTAGAAAATTTAACGAACGTTCCAAAACTGAAAATTTTTGAACGCACTTCTACTAGTATATGGCCATGTTTAGAAGTGCAGAAAGCGTTCTAAACCCATTGTCACTGTGGCTAATTTTTCCCAGACTGTAAGATCATTATATAGGGATATTATATGGTTCAACAAACATATAATAGCAGATGACCTCAGTTTGTGTGATTTTCTATCGGTCACTTGGGTATTTTGAAATATTCTTGTAAAATTCTGTAAAGCAAACACTTAACACCTATGTGCATTTTTCTATTTTATGTAAATATCTGTATAATATGTTAACTTAAAGTGGATGTGAACCCTCACATATACTCAGTGAAGTGAACAGCCTCAGATGATACACAGAGATGAAACAAATCTCCCTACATAAGTTTTACTTGTATATCTGCTGTCTTCATCTTTATATTTTGTTTAGAAAGCGCACATCGTGTTAGGAGATTTTCTCTTCCTGGTTAACACTACAGTGAAGCCTGGGCATATTGCCAAGAAAGCTGATTGGAGGAAAGGCACAAACCCTCTCCCTCATAGGTAGAGACTTTCAGCTCTGTTCGTTGAATAGTTCAGCACGGTGGTAATCTATTTATAGCTCCCTCCCCAACACAAAACTCTGGCTGCTTTTATCATAATGTGACAGAGAATTTGTCAGAATTTATCAGGCTGATAACAGAAGGACGGGGCAGGAGACCGCTATGGGACTCTCTGTGCTTTGAAGAGAGATAATAAAACACTGCAGATATATGTGCCCAGCTCAAATCTAATGAATTGGGTTTACATCCTGTGAACTCCGGTCTTAAAACTTAAATGTAATTAGAACTTAACCACTTCAGATCCGCGCTATAGCCAAAGTACGGCTCCAGCGCGGATCTGAAATGCCCGGAGGACGTCCATGGACGTCCTCCACTGCGCATGCTCCCGCGCGCCCCCTGGCGGCAGCGGCGGCGCGCGCCGCACGCTGCGCGAGCGTGCCCGCGGGTCGGGCGGACTCGATGTCCGCCCGGACCCGCCGATCACCTTTAGGAGCCTCAGAACGGGGAACCGCCGTTGTAAACACGGCGGTTCCCCGTTCTGTGACAGGGGACATGCCAGATCTACTGATCCCTGTCACTGGGATCAGTGAGATCTGTCATGTCCCGGCCAGCCCTGCCCCCCCACAGTTAGAACACACCCAGGGAACATTTATTAACCCCTTCACTGCCCCCTGCTGGTTAAC
>BLSH010334086.1:366907-391424 GCA_018402905.1 Glandirana rugosa | reverse complement strand
GGATACTGACACTGGAGGAAGAGAGAGATCTGATCTCTCTCTCTCTTCCTTTCTGACAGAACGGTGGTCTGCCTTGTTTACATAGGCAGACCGCTCTTCTGCCTCTTCAGGGAACGATCAGTGGGTCCCGCTGATTGGCTCCTTCTGTAGTGGCTCGCTGGTGGCACGTGCGCCCCAGACAAGGAGGAAGTGACCAACGTACAGGTACTTAATGTCGCACAGCCGGGCCACCCTGCTGCAGTATATGTGCGATGGGCGGTCCAGAAGTAGTTAGAAAAGAACTCCGGGGAGAAAAGAATATTTTCCCGCACTGTATGGGTGAACTGTTCATTTACGTCTAGGCGATTGCAGAGCAGGGATGTCTTAATGCATGGGCGCTCCTGGGCACTACCCAGGGGCCCCAGGTGCATGAAGGCCCCATGAAAATCTTGAATTATGTAATTGCCAACTGTTCTGGATTTGCCAGGACAGTCATGCTTTTTACTAAGCTGTCCCAGGATGGGCGTGTCCCAGAAAGCATCCTGAAACCTGCACTGTGCCCTCCAGGTATTGTTCCCTCCTGATCCCCCCGTACTTTGCTCTTCTGACCCCCCCATACTGTGCCCTTCTGCTGGCCTCCCTGTACTGTGCCCTCCTGACCCCCCCCCCCATTCTGTGCCCTGCTGCTTTCCCCCCTGTACTGTGCCCTCCTGACCCCCCCATACTGTGCCTGCTGCTTTCCCCGCTGTACTGTGTCCTCCTGACCCTCCTGTATTGTGCCCTCCTGATACCAATAGTGTGCCCTCCTAAACCCCGCCTGTACTGTGCCCTCCTGATCTCTCAGTATTGTACCCTCCTGTTCCCCCCCTGTACTGTGCCCTCCTGAACTCCTGTACTGTGCCTTTCTGCTTTCCCTCCTGTACTGCACCCTTTGTGTTGTTTAGGCTTTGCTTAATGGCATGTTTTCTTATTGTTTAAAATTAATTTTATTGAAAGTGCTAATGAATCTATGTTTAACTCTATCAACTATTTATACTTTAATTCTTAATAGTAGATGCATACATTGGGGCAGGCTTGTAGGAGCCCCAGCGCATTGCTTTGCCCAGGGGCCCATGATGCTACTAAGATGGCCCTGTTGCGGAGAGGAGATATACTTACCCAATCCACTGACCACAAGACAGGTCCCTGCCACTCCTGCCCCCCTGCACACTAGGGGTCTTGTGAATGGACTGTTCCTGATGTCATCACGCCAATAGACCGGCTCTGGAAATGAGGATGGCAGGAAGAGCCCACAGCTGGACATAGGGGAAAGCGTTTTTCCGGAGAATCATTGGATCGGATAAGTACAGCTTTCCCTTGCGCCCCTAGACAAATGAGCTGTTAACCCATGCAGTGCAGGCAGAGTCCCACTGCATGGGAGAATATTTATTTTTCATGGAGTTCTTCTTCAATCTGCTGTTCACACTCAGCCAGCCTGCCTTACAAGTAGGGTTACCAACTGGCCATAATATACCAGCCTGAGCAGAAAAAATAGGACTTGCGTTACAAATCAGATCATAAAGTGACCCGTAAAGCTTGCCATAGATGTTGTTTGCTTTTAACATTTTGACCTGAATGAATGGACTTTAGCGAAAAAAAACAAAAACACATACATTATTAGAAATTCGCTAATTTGAGAAAAAAATTTCCATCCCATTCTTTCAAATTTTTTTGTCACTGTAGTCAACACTGAACACTGATTCATACCAGAAAAAAATCAAATTTGTTTTGGGGGCCAAGCACACACCCTGTCATCAGGGCGTAGGAATTTGGATTGTTCTTAAACAGACTCAGGTAAGCTGATACCACTGCACTGTGATTTACTGCTTGGAACGGGTTCAGGAGGACAGGTTAAAGTGGAGTTCCACTCCTTTTTTAGGTTTATTAAAAGTCAGCAGCTACAAGAAGTGTATCTGCTGGCTTTCAATAAACAGACACTTACCTGTGCAGGGATGCAGCCACCCAATGTCTTGCTCCTCTCCCCCTCCTCTCTGCGGTGTCGGCATTGCAAGTGTGGGCGCCCGGCTGTGACAGTCTGCGGCTTCACGGCCGGGCGTGCACTGCGTATGCACGAGATGCGCTGCTCTGTGTCAATGGCCAAGCAATCTTCTGGGACCTGTGACTTGTCCCAGAAGATTGCAGGAAGGAAGGAGCCGCCTAGGGGGAGAGGAGGAGTCACTTAGACAGCCAGGAGACCTGACCTGGAAGTGGGAGCAAGGTACCTGTCTAAACTAGGTAACCCCAATTGTGGCGAGCAGTACTTAAAGCGGAAGTTCCACTTTTGGGTGGAACTCCGCTTTAAAGCAGAGGTCAGCAGCTACACATACAGTAGCTTCTGACGTTTAACTTTAGGACACTTACCTGTCCTGGAGTCCAGCGATCTCGGCACCGCCCATCGATCTTCGGATCGGCTGGACGAGTTCTGCCACCCCCATTGAGGATGAGGGAATCCAGACGTGTAGCTTCACGGCTGGACCCCTACTGCGCATGCGTGAGCCGCCCCTGCGCTTTCTCATTGGCGGTGGCGGAGGAGGGAGCCTGGCCGCAGCCCTTGGCTCCCAGATGTAGGGAAAGGTGTCCCCTCCCCAGAGGTGCCAAATGTGACAACTGAGGGGGGGGGGGGGTATCTGACCAGCAGAAGTACCACTTTTGGGTGGAACTCCGCTTTAAGTCAGTGAATGCAGCAAACTCCAGAGCCTTGATGAAGGGTTGGGGGGGCTTTGGATTTTGGCTATGAATCTATTTTATTATTAAAAACCTTAGACTCTTGGACATTTGTTTGGTGCTCTCATTGGACTGTATGTATGTGCGTTCTGTCCCCATTTTGTGTAGAGCTGCCGAACCGGAGCCAGTGTGCTCCGTTACAACTTCAGCGACCCTTCCAAAATCTGAATTCTACCCCCCTTCATCTTGTGCTTAGAAATACAAATCTGACAGAGGGCATAGCTTTGCTCTATTCTACCAAAATCACATTTATTTATTGCTGTCTGTGTTTTTAAAGAGTTCCCCTCACGTCCTGTCCATCTGACAATGGTTTACAAGAGAGGAAATTAAAGTATAACTAAAGGTAAAACTTTTTTTTTTTTAGTTTTAGTTTTGGTTACAATGGAGAGGGAGTCCCATCATGCCTCTGCCTTTTAACAAGGGGTGCCCAGATCCTGGCCCCCCCATCCTATGTGAGTGAGTATGGGGTACATTTTACCCCTACCCATTCACCTAAAAAAAAAAAAAGTGTCAAAAATAAACAGTGCACGGGTTTTTTAAGTATTTTTTTTAAGGCAGCTCCGGCGTCTCTACCGATTTCTTCTCCCTCCTCGGGCGATGTCTTCTCCCTTTTCCGGTTCTTCTCCTCTTGTGTCGGACCAGTTAAGACGGCTCTCATATGGAAACCTTGATTTGCTTATATCATGCGACTTCTGCTCACAATGTCGGCCCGTTTGACGTACAAGTGTGAACCCAGCCTTATTGTCAAAGCTTAATTGAACAAGCATAAATTGGAAGCTGATTGCTTACTATGTACAGCTGCACCAGTTTCAGTAAATCTCCACCAATGTGTCCATGCACACACAGTGGCAGGGGCTTTTAGATGCAGGAGAAAAATCCCACTGCCGGTGCATCCAGGAGCAGCAGCGTTTTGGCAGGAAAAAATGCTTGACACATGTAAACGCATGTTATTGCCTCCACGCGTGCATTTAGCTCATTAACGGATTAATTTAACGGCCAGAATAAATTATTATTCTGCCCAATGAAATTAATTCATGCCCAAGCGATTGACACACCTATATGCGTAACACATGTTTACAAGCATCACACTTTTTTTTCTGCCAAAATACCACTGCCAGGAGGAAAGGTGTCTAGGAGAGATAGCAAAACCGCGCAGTGTGCATGTTCATTTTCTGTTCTATTAGAGTATCTCTGGAATTGTTTGTATTGCAGTTTCGTTTCTTTATATGGATGCCTTAAGCTGGCCATGGACAATACAGGACAGGATTGATCTGACCAGCCCCAGCCATCTCTGCTGGCCGCTGGTCCTGCAACATAAACACACACATTGGACCATTCTTTGTGCTATGCTTGTGGAACAGCCAGGAATGACACTGTAGACACTAGCTTATCGGGAGGCAAGAACATATTCTATCAGACAAGGTTTTTATAGACTTTTATACCAACAATTCAAATGATCTTGGACTATTATCTGGTTTTGGTCTGGTGCTCCTTTTCTATATTTCAATTTTATTTTTAACTTGTCTATACAGCCAGTCAGGGGTGGCCCGTCCATTAAGAGCACACAGGCATCACCCACTCTATCCTTGCCACCCCCCTATATGCTAAATTGATAGATTTATGTTTAACATGAATCTGTCCATGGCCCCTGCGGCCACCCCCTATCCATGCTTCCGGCCGCTTTCAGTATGCCAGCCGCATGAATTACAGCAGTGGGTGTGGCTTTTTGCAGCAACTGATTAGAGCCATAGGCTCTAATAGGCTTCAAAATAGAGTGGCCTCAGAGCGCAGAGCATTGCGCTCGCAGCCCACTTACGTGTGTTAGAAAAGCAAATGAATATTCCCTTTTCTAACACGGAATCGCCTCTCCGCCAATCAGGAAGCGCGGGTCTGTTACCCGTTTCCCAATTGGCTGGGGGGGGGAGGAGGGGGTTGTATGGTGCTGTGATCCACACCACGGAGGAGGAGAAGGAAAGCACCCACTCGCTGGACACCGCTGTCTGCCCGTTTCCTAGATGGGGTAAGTGCGGGGCTTTGATCTCCCGGCTGCTCTCCCGGGGGGGGACTGTTTGCCACTCCCTGGAAAGAAAAACCCACCGGCCGCCACTGCAGCCAATTAGTTGCAGCCGCAGGTCATTGTAGTCTGACAGCTGTGTGTAGGCATGGCCAGGGGCCAATGTACCCAGACTGGGAGAAATCACACACACAGTCCATGATATTGTATAGTTTCTTGTATATTGTAATATAATTAACAGAAGTAGTTTTAATTAGTTGCTTCATGCACTAGTATCCAAGTAACACACTGTGGGTGTTCATACAGTTTTAAGAGAAGTGTCTGTAATGGCACAGTGTTGCAGTGAAAGTATACTCAGTAAAGCACAGTATTGCAACAGCAGATTACTTGACAATGGCTCTGTTTAGCAACCATATTTCACTCAGCAATGGCACAAGTACTGCAATAAGGCAGTTTACCAAGCCTAGAGTTTTTTTTTTTTCCCTGGGTTGAACAAAAAAAAAACTGTCAGCTCCAATCTGAGCCGATGTACTAACGATCTAACGTTAGTACAGCAATCTCCCCTCGCTGAGCTGTTGTGTTCTAACGGGGGTGGCCCCCCACCAGAACATACAACCAGCGCTCTCTGCCATTGGATGACAGCGCTGATCAGGAACCAGTGGGCTGCTGGTTTGGCAGCATGCCAAACGGCTGGCTTCTGTTGGACTGGCTGCCATACTCATGGGCTAAATGATGGCCAGTTTTTATTGAACCGGCCGATGTCGTCCAGTTTTTGGCCTGTGTACAGGGCTTTATCCTGATTTACTAGAGGACAGCGTCTGCTGGAGGGGGGCAGACTGTAACATAAGGTGGTAGCACTCTATTATATTGATTAGATCTATATCTGATATGCGGACCAGATACCAGAATGCCTGGAGAGAGACCCAAGGTGTTCCTGGACTGTGTCTACTCAACCAGGAACATCTCTACCGGCGCTGTTAAGCTGGATACACACTATACAATTTTCTTTTAGATTTTTTTTTTCCTTTAGTTATACCAAAACCGTATAATATGAGGTCAAACCTACACACTTTCAACTTGTATGCAATCAGGCAGGCCCTTGTACTACATAGTTGAAGGTAAATCTAAAGGAAATCTAACAACAAAAGTTGTATAGTGTGTATCCAGCTTTACTCTCCCTAAGAAATGGGCTCTATGTCCCTCACCTAACCACTCATGCCAGGCACACCTAAATGGCATGGGAACCATAATTTTAAATAGTCCCACACCAAAGATGGCTGCCAGGGGTCATCCGGCAGCTGCAACCTCTGTGACAACTACAGAGTCTCAGGGAACAATTTTCCTTTAGAGATTTCTCTCCATCAGTACAGTGGCACAGCGTCACCTACTGGATGGAGGGCAAACGGCACCTGCCTACATGCGGGTTCCACAGTCAGAATACAATGTTCCGTCGCAGGAATTCCCCCATCCACACGCTGGCTGAACAAAAGAAAAACTAACAGGGCCCTCTGATTCCTCCTGTATTGAATTGTATTGTAACCGTACTGTCTTCCCTCATGCTGTCTTTAAAGCGCTGCTCAAACTGTTGTCGCTATATAAATCCTGTATAATGAAAATGACAACTGTGTGGTGGTGTCTGTAGGTACCTAATAGACTTTTTTTTTTTTTTTTTTTAATCAAAGAAACTTTTATTGGTACAAAAAGCAGTTGACATTGTCATTGTATACACATATAAATGCACGGTTCTTGCATCAAATAGATTGACATACATAGAAAACATTTTTACATTTCACATTGATAGTTGCCTCCAATTATCTTTTCACTGCCTTTTGTACACAAAATAAAACAAAAAGGAGAGATAGAAGGAAGTAAAAATAAAAAAA
Source organism: Glandirana rugosa (assembly GCA_018402905.1). NCBI lineage: Eukaryota > Metazoa > Chordata > Amphibia > Anura > Ranidae > Glandirana > Glandirana rugosa. The sequence continues at coordinate 384,785 of BLSH010334086.1, read as the reverse complement.
TTGAAGAAACAATAACTGTAACCACCATGTTGTCACCTGGTATCCAGTATTTTCACCACTACTCTAAAATACACTAAGGCGATGTGTCCATTCTCTCTCGCCAGAATCTAAATATACGTAGTGTGTAACTACCGTCTATGGAGGGCTGAGGCCTTGTAATAGTCTATTAAGGACGACTTGTGGGGGATCTACTCCCGGCGCATCTAGCCAGTGTTGCCAATTTTTTTTCAAATTTACATGGCGTTTTCCTATCAATATATGTGTTTTCTCTGATAAGAATATCATTAACTGACTTGATCCATTGTGAGACTTTTGGTACCTGGGTAGATAGCCAGTACCTCTCTATTCATTTTCTGGCCAAGTAAAGTAGTCTGGTCAGTGCAGTATAAACATAAGGTGTATAAGGTTCTTCATCCAGGCCACTCAGTAAACATATTATGGGATAAATTGTCAGTTGGACTTGATACACCATATTAATGGTCTCCACTACACTCTGCCAGTATCTCACAAGCTTGGGGCAGCGCCACAACATGTGTATGAGGTCCCTGTTATGAATCTGGCATTTAGCACATATGGGTGAACTCCTCCTCCCCCATCTATACAACTGAAGTGGGGTTCTATTGGTTCGATGTAGGATGAACAATTGGGATAATCTCTGACTGGCCGACACCGACACCAGGGGGACAGCACTTAGTATCTGCTTCCACCGTTCACCATCTATAGGGCCAATGTTCCTTTCCCGTTTCTCCCTACACGAAAATATGTCCGGTTCCTGTATATGCGTTAACAAATGTATGTACATTCTGGATATAATGCCTTTTTTTCCTGTTCAACATACACAGACTCCACGGTATGCTGCAAATGCGACTGTGTTTGTTTTTTGGTATCTAATGGCGTGTCTTAATTGAATATATCGAAAATTAGAGTGACTCAGTAGTAGAAACTCTTCTCTCAACTGGGCATAGGGTTTAAGCCCGGATTCATTCATAATTTGGGACATGTATTTTACTCCTGCTAGCTCCCACTGTTGTTATCCATCCAGTTTACCTAGTTCTCTATTGGAACTATTCCGCCATATTGGTGTGCCAGTCAAGAAGCCCCTTACTCCCAATCTTCTCCTAATACTCCCCCACAACCTTTTGAACATAGCAACCGTGGGGCAGTGAGAAGGAGCGTCCGGGAAGCCCATTCCCATGTGGGATAGCGCTGAGTATGTTGTGTTCGGGCTATATAATAAGTCTGTGCATGTGGGACTGCCAAACCCCCCCCCCCCCCCATCCTCGGGGCATTGGAGGGTGGCCAATTTTATGCGGGCAACTCCATTTTTCCAAATGAGTGTTCTGAATTGGGAATCTGGATTCCCGACTACTGGTTCAGACACATAAACGGGGGCATTATGCAATATGTATAATAGCTGTGGGGCCCAGATCATCTTAGTTAGATTAGCTCTACCCGTCACAGTCAGTGGTAGCTTGCACCATGCCTTACATTTCTGTTTGTGTTTCTGTATTAATGACTTCAAGTTGTAGGCTATATAATCATTGGGATCCTTGGTCACCACGATGCCCAAATATCTAAACAACGCTACCACCGGCACTCGGGAGACACATTCAGGCAAGTCCGCGTTCAAGGTATCCAACAGCATCAAAGCTGCTTTATGCCAGTTAATGGCAAAGCCAGATAGCTGTCCAAACTTCTTAATGAGCTGCATCACCGCCACTAAGGACCCTTCTGTATCCCCCAGGTATAGTAGCGCGTTGTCCGCATATAAGGAGATCTTGTCTTCCCTGGGTCCCTGCCTAAACCCCACAATGTCTGGTGAGTCCCTTACCCTAGCCGCAAGTGGTGCCAATGCCAGGGCGGACAAAAGGGGCGACAAGGGACACCCCTGCCTGGTGACGCAAAATGGTGAAAAGGGCGCGGACAATGAGTCATTTATTTTGATTTGTGCAGTCGGGGCAACATATAGTAGCTTAAAAAACTGCCCTATGTCCCATGTTATCCACTGGGATTTGTACATTTAGGAACAACCTTCTTATGTTCAAAGCAGTAGATCTTGCTGGGATAAACCCAGATTGATATTACTCTCGCCAATCTAGATGATAGTATTCGGGCCAATATTTTGACATCTGAATTCAGTAGCGAGATGGATCTGTACGAATCTGGCTGTAGTGGGTCCTTGCCCTGTTTGGGAAGCACCACTATAATTGCTTCTCCCTTTGACAATGGCAAGCACCCATCCCTCATGGCAGTATTAAATGTTTCCAGCAGAATAGGCAAAAGGACTTGCCCATACCTTCTATATATCTCCACAGGCAGCCTGTCGGCGCCCTGGGACTTACCCTTAGCGATTTGAAATACAGCCTCCGATAGTTCTTCAAGTTTAAGGGGGGCATTTAACATAAGGGCCCCCTGTTGCTCTACCCAAGGCAGTTCACATTGGTCTAAAAACTGAGCGATGTCAGCGTCCATGGGGCTAAGTTTTAAAGTGTATACATCTTGGAAAAAACTGGTAAACACCGAAGTCACCAGATCTTGGTCACAAACCGTGTCTCCCTGAGGGGTTTGTATGGAGTCTATATTAGTTTTACTTTGTTGTGCTCTAGCTATCACTGCCAGCAGATGGCCTGTACTTTCCCCCTCATTAAAGTAAAGGAGATCTGCCTGATAATAAGCCCTCTCAAGTGAGCTTTGAGGGAGTCCCACACTACCATAGGGCTAGCCGTTTCCTTATTATGGCTGAGGAATTCATTTATATGGTCATTCTCCAGGAACAGGTCAAGCCAAAATGGATTGACTTTCCATAGTCTGAGTCCTCTTACCCTAGAAAAACCAACCGTGACCAGGAGAGGGGAGTGATCCGACTCCGGGGGGCATAGATGACTGAGACAGTTTTACTTTGAGCCTCTAAGTTTCCCAGACATAGAGCAATACGCGATAAGCATTTATGGGAAGTTGAATAACATGAGAAACACTGCATGGTTGGGTTTCTTTCCCTCCATACGTCTCTCAAACCCATACCGCCTTACAGGAAATGTATGTGTTCACCATTACAAAGTACCGCAAACCCGACATGTATGGGTATGGCAAATCTTTTTCTGCTCCAGGGTATTAGCACTAGTCAGCTGTTGGTCAGTTGTTCTTCTGCAAAGTGTGTTCCACTCTAGCCAGGCAGATGCAGTGGCAGGGTTTTCAAAGAAGTGAATATCGCCGTTTGCTGCTACACGCAGTTTTGCAGGATAGAGCATTGCATATGTGACTGCATATTTCCTAAGGCACTTTTTTACATCCGTGAACCTTGCTCTCCTGCGTTGTACAATGGCAGAAAAGTCAGGATAAAAAGAAACTCTGATGTTATCCATTTTCATAAGGTCCCCTTTGGTTCTGGCTAGGTGCAATGCCGTGTCTCTATCTTTGAAGTTGAGTAAATTAAATAGGAAGGATCTGGGTGGCTCCCCTGGTTTTGGCAGCCTACTGGGGACTCTATGAGCCCTCTCAACAGCAAACATTTTTGAAAAGGATGGCTCACCGAACGTAGTAGTGAGCCAGTTCTCGATGAAAGCCACCGGATTCTTCCCTTCTGCCCTCTCTGGGATTCCCACCACTCTCACGTTGTTGCGTCTGAGTCTGTTCTCCATTTCTTCTAAACGGGCAGAGTTGCCTGAAGTGTTAGCTTGCACATGTTGTAGCTCCCTCTGCAATGGTGCCACCTCGTCCTCTATATTACTCAACTTCTGCATATCATGCCTGACAATATTTATTTCCAGCTTGACACCTTTAATCTCATCAGTCATTGCCTTTAATGCAGTGTTACATGAGGTTACTGCCTCCATAATGTCCCTCAATGTAGGCTCAGGGTCATTGTCTGTATGCATGTCAGTGTTCCCTGCAGCCGGAGCTAAAACATGTGTACTCACGGTGTCCCATGCGGCATTATTCACCGGTTCTTCCGGCCAGGCATTTTCCAGGTCATCCTCTGTATCCAGGTCTGGTTGTTCCATGGGCAGGGATGCTGGCTTAATGATGTTATCCTTGTTAGCCGGCTTGGCAAATAGCTTCATCGTGGCCTCCTTCGCAGAGCACTGCGAGCAGCCGCCATCTTGGCCTCCATGCTCTGTCACTGTCGGCGTATCTTTTCCTCTCCGGGACATCTTGTACCAGGGTATGCAGGTAATGAATCACAGCGCAGGATGCCAGGGACTCTCCCAGTGGAGATAGAACGTTCTGTACAGCCCAAGGTTCACAATGTCAGGATAAATAAGCGGGTTTCGGCGGAGCTAATGCCTTGTGTGTCCTACTCCATCTGCTGCAAGCCACGCCCCCCACCTAATAGACTTTACATTGTCACCTGATCTGCCTAAATATTCTATGCTTCTAGGCATCATTAATTATATAGCTTAGAGGGGTTAATTTCAATGCTTGTAGTAGTGCTTATTAAGTCTCTAGCTGTAGTCTCTGTTTTTCATTGTGCATAGGAATCTGGAATTTGAATCCTAAATGTTTCTTATCTCCAGTGGAATGCCCACACCTCTCCTGGACAAACATAACCGGGAGTTCCCGCAGAACAGTGACCTGACTGTGTTTGGGAGAGTAGTCAGGCTTTAAATCTGTCCATGCATGTGAGGATTCCTTGGTAAAAATACAGCATTATTACCAACTGTACATCATTCGAGAACAGAACTAGTATAGTAAACTTTCTTTTAAGTCAATTTGAGCAGAGCATAACCAAACCATAACTTTGCTCAAATAAAACACTTAACTTTAGAAGTGTATTTGCTAAAATTGTGAACAGAAATTAGAGGACAGTTGGAACAAGGGATGATCTAATGTATATGGGACATCATGAGACACCATGGACCAAGATTTGTCAAGGCCAAGAAGTGATGGACCATGTTGCAAGTGTTTGCAGAGTCTTTGTTGTTTTCTCCCTGATAAGCTAATACCAGAGGTGTCTTGCAGCACTCTTCCCAGCCAATATCATTAGGCTAAACATGCATGATGGCAGTGTTTGTGGTCTTGCTGGCCAGCATGCATGTTTTTTAGATTAGACATGTGCATGTCTACCAACCTATGGTGTCCTTTAAATCATATATGAATTTAAAAAAAATTACAGGTAATAAATTTGATGCATTACTTACCTTCACTGTCCTATTTGCCCACTGGAGCCCTAAAAACAAGCCTTGTGTAAGCTCCGATTTAGTCTGGTCAGAACCTATAGTGTGATAAGGACCAGCACCATGTGACATGATACATGATGAGGCTGTCAATTGGCTGCTTAGGTTCTGCATTGTCGGAGTCAGCAAAGGGAGTCACATGCATCCTCATACCTGGAAGTACAAACTTTTTTCAAGGGCTGTGAGCATGGGGAAAGTATGTATGAACAGTTCAGGTAGTGTACATGCCTATAACAAAATGACTTCCCGGTGGTCAAATCCTGCAGGTATGTCCTAACTCCATCTCATGTATGTAGCCATCTGGGATATCTCATCCTCCAACCCCTTTTCTCCCTGTCCTCCACATCAGTTGTTATTGGTAGTGCTCCATTTGGATTACATGTTGCTATGTATGATCAGCCTTGGGTTTTTGCTCACATCTTGACAGATGCAGTTTAGTGCTGGCACATAAAGAGCAACCGCTATGCACCTTTGTGGTAAATTTGGCCTATAGTTCACATACAATGCAGGTCATTGTTGAAGTACAGTTATATCACTCTTCTTTTTTTTTTTTTTTTTTTTTTTTTCTTTGCTGGGATTTGCTGCAGTGCTGACCTGCTGCAATTGTTTAATGGCTTAACCCCCTTTCACACTTAAGCCAGTCATACATGGATTGAAATTTGGCCAGTTCAGCAGGGACCAGCTGAAATTCAATCTATGTATTGGGCGGGTTGATTGTACCCACTTGCCAACCAGCCTGTCTGACTTTTCTACATGCAATTACTGCCAGCGGCTATAGCAGTAGCAGTAATTATTGTGTTCTGCTAGCCGGGAAAGCTCCCCATGCCCCCCCAACCAGCAAAACACAATAGCGTTGTGGGAGGGACTCCCCCATCAATACTGACTGCTTTATAAGAAACCATCTTTCATAACGTCCTGCGTCCCCTGATTACCTCCTGTCTAGTATTTTTGCTGCTGTTTACTCTGCATAATCCAGTAGAAAGGAGTAAAATGCTTGAATTGTATTTACTTAGTCACTATAAACCATATCGGTGTATCATTGGACAGTTACCACTTCAATCTATGTCCTCCTTTCATTGACTCATACTGGAGAGGAAAGGCTATTTTTTTAGATTGCCTACATTTTAACGTTCTACATTTTGCAGCTAGAAATCAACACCTTTGCTCTGCAGTTTGAGCATCGCATATTGGCACAGTGTGAAAATGTCCAGAGAAATAGCAGGGATGACTAATACCATATAACAACATTAGGGGCTGAAAGTTCCTAGGTAAGAAGGAAATGTTGGGTTATGATGAGAATTATTCCAATATGGGGCCAGTGGGTCGGCAATGGACCAGGAATACTTGGTGGATTACTTCTGTTTAATTGCAGTAAGGTAAGTGCATGATGGGAACCTTATATTTTGGCATCAGAAAATGGTTGGGTGGTTTAATTGATCTGTCAAGAAAACTGATTATCAGCTTCAGGGTAAAGAGTTCTTTTGAAAGGCCAACCTAACCCACTGATGCTTTCCCGCAGCTCTGTTTGTCACCTGGAGCTCTGTGTCGTGTTTTATGTATACAATATCTTGAGTGTATACTTCTCCATTCTTCTTGTAGTCAGCTGAGCTAATTTCATACATAGTTACGTAAGGCTGAATAGGAGCAGGGTCAATCACGCTATGTCGGCCGCTCCCATGTCACCCCACTGTTGACCTAGAAGAAGACTTCCCGCACTGCATGATCTCATGTTACACAAGTCAGGCGGTGAGCTGAATCACAAATGTCACTGTCACTTTCCATGAATCTCATGTGTACTTCTCCCAGAAAATGGAAGGAATAGAAAATAAATCAAAGAACAAGATCAAAGAAAAGTACTAGTTAATGTAAAAAAAAAGGAAAGAAATGTGTTTTCATTTTTTACAACACAGGAGCCATGCTTTTATGACTTTTATTTCAGTTTGATAGATTTTCAAAGAACAAATCCACCCAGAATGGATTTCCTAATTTAGGGTGGATCAGGACAGGATTTAGACCCCCCTCCCTTCCTAGTGAATCTTCTGTACTCTCCAAACTACCCTTCAATAGAAGAACAGGAAAGCTGTGCTAGTGGCCATCTGTTTTTATCTCTATATTTGGAAATAATTATAAATCAGGGCACAGTAAAAGCTGGTTAAGCAGCGGGGCTGGGAATCAGCGGCATCCTTAACAACCAATGAGTCGTCAGCTGTCAATGGGCTTACCCGCTGACAGCTGAATAAGAGAGAAAAAAAACTTGCCGGTAGAATTTAAAAAAAACAAAAAACGATGTGGGGTCCATCCCCCCAAAATCCATACCAGAACCTTATCCGAGCATGCAGCCTGGCAGGTCAGGAAAAGGGTGAGGACAAGCAAGCGCCCCCCCTCCTGGATCATATCAGGCCATATGCCCTCAACATGGGGGTTGAGGGCACCAACCTGGCATGCACCGGTCCGTGCCGTCACAAGGGGGGGGTGCCACCAGGTGAAGTCGCTAGGTCGCCCATAAGGCTTGTCAAATGGCAGAGCCTGCAGTAGGCAGCCAGCCTTCATGGACGGCGAGAGCTTTTTTTTTTTTTCGGTGTGGCGGGTGCCGTGATTGACGATAGATTTGCATGTTTTTTTTTAATTTTTAATAAAGAAATTGTCAAAAACCCCATACTCATTTACATAGAGGTTTTTAATTGCTTTTTAACAATTTTTTGGTAAATGGGTAGGGGCACTATGTACCCCATGCTCATTCACATGGGGGGACAGGATCTGGCTTTCCAGAAGAGGCCCTTGTCCACCTTCCTTCAGCTGCCAACTCACTGAGCAACCCAGAAGTGGCTGGGTTGCTCAGAGAGTTGGCAGCTGAAGGAAGGTGGACGGGAGGTTGGGGGAGCATTGGAGGCGTCATGGAGCCAGATTTGTTTGGTCGGCCATGATAGCACCTTTTCTTGTCCAATCACTGATGGATGTGATCTGAGTGCTGGGTCATAACCTAATGCCTGTCAAGACTCTTATAATGTGGAGACTAGCGATCTGGTAAGCATGCACCTTCCTCATTATCACGGTGGGGGTGTAGTTGGTGGAATTTCATCCAATCGTCTATTTTCGGACACTGTTTCAAGGATTATTCTTACTTGCTCGTCACTATTCACATACTTTTTGAGCACCATATGGACTATTATATTATTTATTTAGCGCAGCAATTTTTGTTTTTATGTTTTATACACAATTGCTTCTGTTGTGACATTTTCAGCGTCTTTTATTCACACATGTCATATATTTTAATTTTTTTATCTGTGCAATTATCTATTTTACTTCTTATCTGTTGGACATGCATGCTGGAAAACGAGCATCCAACCAACTACCAATCAGAGCTGTCAGCCAATGGGCCATCCCCCTGTCTGACAGGTTTTTTTTTTTTCCTTCAAAAAACGAATAGTGTGTACCCGGCTTAAGGCTTCGTTCATATCTCAAAATACCAACCTAATCGTCCTCTTCGTTCCTCCCAAGACCTCCTGCTCTCCAGCTCCCTCATCACCTCCTCTCATATTCGCCTCCAAGACTTCTCCCGAGCCTCTCCCATCCTCTGGAATTCCCTACCCCAATCTGTCAGACTCTCCCCAAATCTATTCACTTTCAGGCGATCCCTGAAAACTTTTCCCTTCAGGGAAGCCTATCCTGCCACCACCTAACAACTACACTTCTTATTTTCTCAGTCATCTCACCCCCCTCAGTTATTACCCTTTCGTATAACTTGACCCTCCCTTCTAGATTGTAAGCTCTAACGAGCAGGGCCCTCTGATTCCCCATATATTGAATTGTATTGTAATTGTACTGTCTGCCCTAATATTGTAAAGCGCTGTGCAAACTGTCGGCGCTATATAAATCCTGTGTAATAAAAAAAAAATGATATCTGAGCGTCCTGGAATTGCAAGACTCTGCCCACGATTCCATAATCGCAGCAAAACACGGGGCGCGTTTGCAGTGCTATTATTTATTAATGGCACACCAAACCTGGTGCAATTTTGCAGTGATTGTCGGGCGAAAAAAAGCACTAAAAAGGTGGCAAAAATCACAGCGCCCAAATGCTCTTGGCTTTGTGCCAAGATTTGGCATATGAGCTTCTTCGGAGCGGACGGAGGCCCATTCAAATGAATGGTGCCACTCCAAAAACGCGCCACAAATTTTTTTTTTAAAAAAGCTAAAAAATATGCGGTGCAGCAGCTGTCACCCATTTGCTGAAACTTTACTCCGCAAAGCTCCAGACACCAATCCTTTTTCAACTTCTCAGGCTGGCGGAATAGCGGGTCCCCGCATTGTGCTGTGGTTCCTCCTGTTCACCTCTTGTTACTGAAGGACACAATGGTGAACTAGGGGTCAGCAGTAAAAACCCAGTGACCCAGAAGTGTGGAGTAGACTCGATATCAGGAGCTCTGTTACAGCGCGAGGTTTCAGCAAATGGGCTGCTGGGCAGGTAAGGACAACGCTACTTTCTTCACAGGATATTTTAAATGTAATTTTGTTAATCCCTGACAGGGTCACTTTAAGTCAGGATGGAGCTGCAGACTCCAGCAGGGTGTGCTCAGTCTGTAAAAACTGTGCTTTACCTATGTCCCGGTGCCAGCCTTGGTTGGCTCTAGTGGCCATTGTGGTCACTCCCTGCTTCTTGAGTGCAAATAGTGCCCAGGGGGCGAGACTGTTTACCTTGATGGATATCTCATCTGTCGCAATTAAGCTGGGCTGGAATGTTGAACCCACATACATTCTGTGCTTGGTACATTCATTTGCATATATGTAAAAATAAAAGCCTACTGCTGAGGGACATGGAGATGGAGGGTGGATAAAAATTAATGATTTTTTGATTTTTATCAAATGTATTTTAATAAAATGCTTTTAGAGTAAAAATCGATCTAAAGATAGTTTTCTATTTAAGATGCATTAATAATTTAGTTTATTCAGCATGAAATGGAGCTTAGTTATGTAGCATGAGGCTGTATATTCTGCAATATTTACATTTTTACATTTACATTCAATGAATCCAAGCTCTGCAAGTTGAAATAACGTGCACTGCATTGATGCATTCACACAATTTCACAGTAACCGTGAGATAAAGCAAAGTTCAGGAATATTCCTTTATCTCAGGGCTTGACAAAACCCAGGGCGCCAGGCTTCCATGACGACCAGAAACCGCATCCTCCTGAGCGGCAGCCAATCTTTCTCTCCTCTCAGAGCCGGTTCACACTGCCACGACAGCGACTTGTTAGGCGACTTGGGTCACCTAACAAGTCTCCTTCATGCATTGCAATGGAGCCGTTCTAATTGGAGCGACTCAAGTTGCTCCGACTTAGAAAAAGGTTCCTGTACTACTTTTGGGGCGACTTGCATTGACTTCTATTACAGAAGTCGTATGCAAGCCTCACTGAAGTTGCGCCGTTCGGGGTCGCGCTGGGTTGCCTCGCAAGTCGGATCGCCTATGTGTGAACCGGCTCTCACTATCTTAAAAAAAAAAAGCAACTCCAATTCAGTGAAGAGCCATTCTCTGCCTAATCAGACAGCTGATAAACAATAATAATATAATAAAATATTATCATAATAATATTAATGTTGATAATCAAATAAACAAAAGTCCAGGCAACCTGCCAAGGTTCTCACAACATCACTGATAAGTATAATCATTGTATCTTTTTTGGTTCTTTTACCCTGATTCACATATGTGCAATGCGGGAACCAGAACGATTACAGAGACGGTTCCCGCATCACTGCTTTCTGCGAACCACTGTGGGTGTCAATAGAATGTTAATGACACCCGCAGATCAGTTCACAGATTGCAGTGCAAACTGTGAACTTACACAGGAGTCAGATTGCATATGTGAGAACACTCATGCGATCCAATTCCAGTGCGGGAAAATAAAGGCTTCCTGCACCTTTTTTAGTATGAATCTAATGCAAGTTTAGCCAATACAACTGTACGGCTGTACTCGCATTGCTCAGAGATCGCATGTGATTGGCACCTGCGGTGCGGGTGCGAATCACATGCGATCTCTGATAGGATACTAGTGTGAACCCAGGCTGATCAAAGGAATGAACTCTGGTCTGTAAATGAGGTCAGTTTAACCACTAGTGATAGTAAAGCTTTGTTTTGTTTTTTTAAATAACAAACATGTCATACTTACCTCCTTTGTGCAAGGGTTTTGCATAAAGTGGCCCCGATCCTCATCTTCTGGGGTCCCTCTGCGGCTCTCCTGGCTCCTCCCCGCATCGAGTGACCCGTCAGGGAAGCACTCCCCAGTCCTGCTGCTGCGTCCATTGACACAGACAGCAGGACTCAGACCCATCCCCCGGCTCCTGCATCATTGGATTTGATTGACAGCAGCAGTAGCCAATGGCTGCGCAGCAATCAATCTATCCAATCAGGACCTGAGACACCGGCTGGAGTGGGTGTGCTCGTCCCTGGCGCGGGAAAGACAGAGGTTTCAGGTAATTAAAATGGGCTCGGGGGGACTGCTACACTAAAGGAGGTTTTTCACCTTAATGTATAGAATGCATGAAGGTGAAAAACCCAGAGGATTTACAACCCCTTTAAAGACTAAACCTTTTCTGACATTTTGTTGCTTACAAGTAAAAATTGGTATTTTCTGCTAGAAAATTACTTGGAATCCCTAAACATTATATATATTTTAGCAGAGAGCCTAGAGAATAAAATGGCGGTTGTTGCAATATTTTATAACACACGTTATTCGCGCAGTGGTCTTTCAAGAGCAATTTTTTTTCGAAAAAATACACTTTAATGAATTAAAAAAAGAAACGAAACAGTAAAGTTAGCCCATATTTTTGTATAATGTGAAAGATGATGATACACCGCAAGAATCGTGAGAGAATCATGATCTTTATGCTAAGCAACAAAATTGTGATTCTCGTTTTAGCCAGAATCGTGCAGCTCTACTGTGTGCTCCAAGGTGGAGGAGGGGAGATGAGGCAGCTGGATATGCTTTAGAAGAGTATTTCTATGTCCTCTGATAAAGTCCTGTGTACCATCAACAATTACCACTCTTTTTATGTGCAGCTGGGCTCCAGTATTTCATGATGACCGAATACCCACCAGACCAATGAAAAGTCACCATGGGGGACACACATGTAGGCAGCAAGTGGCTGCAAAGAGGCAGCAGAAGATCAGCCGCACTGGACTTCTTTCACCTTTTTTAATAATTTTCACTAAGGTTTTATTTATGTGCAGTTGGATGGTAAAAATGTGCAGTAGAGACATATTTTTGCCACCCACCAATGGCCACCCTTAAGCCCCATTAGGCAGCAGGTGAGGGCGTTTTACATGCCGCAGTCACGATGCATTAGGCATAATAAGGAGTTTCCCCCGATAACAGGTTTTTAGTGTCACTCTTTCTGGCCAGCCTATAACCCTGATGTAACAGTGTTATGTTGGACTTATTGACTAGCTGCTCTGCTGTGAGTAAGTTGGGGTTAGGGGGGCGCAAATTACTTGCCTTACCCCAGGAGCTGACCATCCATACTACGCTAAAAAACTGGCTCCTAACTTTTTTAGCTGGCTCTTAGATTCAAAGCAAATTTGTCAAGCCCTGCTTTATCTCATAGTTTTGCAAACCTATGTACACTAGAAACTGTATGATTGAATCGGTTCTGATATAGCTGTTTTACTAATCTGGCCGTTTATTATTCTAAATAGGTAACCTTCATTTCAGATCCATCATGGCAGCGCCTGTTAGCGGGCATCCACTCACCTGCTGCCGCCACAAAACAAATTTCTTCCTCAGTTTAGGCTGATATTCATTCTTCTACATATTTTTGGTAAAAAAAAATCGCAATAGGCGTATATATTGATTGGGTTGGCCAAAACTAGTATTGCCGGTGATCTGCGATTTTTAGCGGGACTGCGATATTGTGGCAGACCAATCCTGATACTTTTGACGCTTTTTTGTCAAAGCTGAAAATAGCCACTGATTAGTGTATAAATATCACTGGCAGGGAAGGCGTTAACACTAAGGGGCGTTCAAGGGGGTGTTTCTAACTGGGGGGGGGAGTGTAGTGACTGGGGGGTGGGGAGAGAAAGCTGTTCCCGATCACTGGGAACAGCAGATCTCTCTCCACTTCCCTGTCAGAATCTGATTGTTTACATGAACGAATCCCTGTTCTGGCTCTGTGAGGAGCGATCGCGGGTAGCTGGCGGACAGCGTGCCCCTTGCAGTCTCTTAAAGTGCCGCCGTACGGCGATTCGCGCAGGAGAGCCAACCTGCCACCTTTAAATGACAGCAGCTGGTCTGCAAGTGGTTAACCACTTCAGCCCCGGAATGATCTACCCCATTTCTGACCAGAGCACTTTTTGCGATACAGCACTGCGTCGCTTTAACTGAAAATTGCGCGGTCATGCGACGCCATACCCAAACAGAATAAACGTCCTTTTTTTCCCCACAAATCTAGCTTTCTTTTGGTTGTATTTGATCACCTTGGCTGTCTTTATTTTTTGCCCCATAAACAAAGAGCGACAATTTTGAAAAAAAAAAATGTTTTTGACTTTTTTTGCTATAATATCAAAAAAAAAAAAATGTCTTCCTTGGTTTAGGCCGATATGTATTCTTCTACATATTTGTGGTAAAAAAAATATCGCAATAGGCGTATATTGATTGGTTTGCGCAAAAGTTATCGCATCTACAAACTATGAAAATTGATTTATGGCGTTTTTATTATTATTTATGTACTGGTAATGGCGGCGATCTGCAATTTTTATGGGGACTGTGATATTGCGGCGGACAGATCAGACACTTTTGAAACTTTTTTGGGATCATTGACATTTATACAGCGATCAGAGCAAAAAAATAGCCACTGATTACTGTATAAATGTCACTGGTAGGGAAGGGGTTAACACTAAGGGGGGCAATCAAGGGGTTAAATGTGTTCCCTCAGCGTGTACTAACTGTGTGGGGGCTGGGCTGGCAGGGGCATGACAGATCTAACTGATCCCGATGTCACGGATCAGTAGATCTGTCATACTGCCTGACAGAAGGGGAAACCGCTGTGTTTACATCGGCGGTTCCCCGTTCTTCCGCTCTAGAAGGCGATCGTGGGTCGCCGGTGGAGATCGACTCCACCCAGCCCGCAGGCACGCTACTGTAGCGGTTTATAGACGGCGATCTGCGCAGCGCTGCCAACCTGCCACAGTAAATATGGGGGTTTATCGGATGTAAGAAAAAACGCTTTCACCACACCGCGTGATTGCGCTCCCCTCAGCGTTTACACTCACCAGATCACTACAGGTTACATGCTTTTAGGATGGATCATTCCCATTCACAGGCAATTCCAGAATCAGACCTTTGTCAATTCGTCAGATGGCCTGAACATAAGCTGTTAATTCGAATGACTGAATTCACCTGTTCATTCAAGCTCTGATGGTGATCCCTGGATAGGGCCCGAGGCAGCTGACAGGTTCACAAGCCGTATGGTCACGCCTAGACGTGTTTCGTCATTCCGTCTTTCTCAGTAGGCGCCTATTGACAAAGACGTTTTGCTTTCATTTCTATTTTAAACTGAACGGGTTCTTTTACAAGCTAATCGTTTACATGCATTTTAATTTGCAGAGATTTGCTCTCACTTCCTGTTTGGTTATGGGACAGGAAGTGAAGGGAAATCCCCACAATGGGACACAGATGGTGAAAAAAAATCTGACTGGAGTTATAACCCTCCCTTGCTCTATCCAAAAATGATAACAAAAGTTTTTTTGCCTATAGTTTTTCTTTCAGCTTTGACAGTAAAACCTGGAAGCTGATTGGCTACCATGCAGAACTGCACCAGATTTTGCACTCCCCAGTTTTAGTAAATCAACCAATAAGTGGTCTAAGGGGACTCTGTCATGCTTCTAAGCAAAATAAAGATTTCATACAAATTATAAAAAAAAAAGTTTTGTGCAGTTGACCAAACTCATTATAGTATATACTACATACTTTATACATATACAGTTGTGTTCATAAGTTTACACACCCTGGCAGAATTTGATTTCTTGGCCATTTTTCAGAGAATATGAATAACACAAAAACATTTCTTTCACTCATGGTTAGTGTTTGGCTGAAGCCATTTATTATCAATCAACTGTGTTTACTCTTTTTAAATCATAATGACAACAGAAACGACCCAAATGACCCTGATCAAAAGTTTACATACCCCAGTTCTTAATACCGTGCATTGCCCCCTGTAACATCAAGGACAGCTTGAAGTCTTTTGTGGTATTTGTGGATGAGGCTCTTTATCTTCTCAGATGGTAAAGCTGCCCATTCCTCTTGGCAAAAAGCCTCCAATTTCTGGAAATTCTTGGGCTGTCTTGCATGAACTGCATGCTTGAGATCTCCCCAGAGTGGCTCAATGATATTGAGGTCAGGAGACGGAGATGTCCACTCCAGAATCTTCACTTTATTCTGCTGTAGCCAATGACAGGTCGACTTGGCCTTATGTTTTGGATCATTGTCATGTTGGAATGTCCAAGTACGTCCCATCCGCAGCTTCCTGGCTGATGAATGCAAATGTTCCTCCAGTATTTTTTCATAACAAACTGCATTCATCTTGTCATCAATTTTGACCAAATTTCCTGTGCCTTTGTAGCTCTCACATCCCCAAAACATCAGCGATCCACCTCCCTCATCATCCCAAATGACTTTGTGACAGAAGGTTTGAGGCTTGTCTCTGTGCTGTTTGGCATATTGTAAGCGGGATACTTTGTGGCATTTGCGTAGTAATGGCTTTCTTCTGGCGACTTGACCATGCAGCCCATCTTTCTTCAAGTGCCTCCTTATTGTGCATCTTGAATCCTGAAGTTTTTTGTGGGTTTTTCTTTGCATCCCGAACAATTTTCCTGGCAGTTGTGGCTGAAAATTTAGTTGGTCTACCTGACCATGGTTTGGTTTCAACAGAACCCCTCATTTTCCACTTCTTGATTAGAGTTTGAACACTGCTGATTTACTTTTTATATATACACACACACACTAATTACAAGCAAACAGATCACAGGTGAGGATGGTTACCTTTAATAGCCATTCAAACCCTTTTGTGTCAACTTGTGTGCGTGTTATCAGGCCAAAATCACCAAGGTATGTAAACTTTTGATCAGAGTCATTTGCGTAGTTTCTGTAGTCATTATGATTTTAAAAAGAGTAAACACAGTTGATTGATAGTAAATGGCTTCAGTCAAACACTAACCGTGAGTGAAGGAAATGTTTTTGTGTTATCATTCATATTCTCTGAAAAATGGGCAAGAAATCATAAATTCTGCCAGGGTATGTAAACTTATGAGCACAACTGTATAAACCCCCATATAAAATTAAATTGCTCTTGAACAGTAGGCATGAAGTGCAAGAGTGTTCTGTACTTACATAATAAGGTTGTGGTAAACCTAGTAGTAGTTATCACATTCTTCTGGACTTCTGTAACTTCCTGAATATGACTTAGTAACAGCCTCTTGGTGTCCCTGTACAGCAGAACTCATGGATGGTGAAGGAGAAGCAGCACAAGCAGCCATGATGCAGTGCAAGGAGCATGCTAAAAAGAGGAGAGAGCAGAGAAGCAAAGCAGCTCCTTAGGCTCCATACACACAGGACGCTATAGATCTGTTTCAGCGTCGGGTAGGAGACGCTGCTCACAAAATGTTCTATTTGCAGTGTTTTGTAAGCAGCGTTTAGCGGCGTTTTTTGGCTTTTTTTTTTTTTTACTTCATTGGCTTCTATTGACTGCAAAAAACGCCAGACGCCGATATACCAGCGTTTACCGGCGTCTGGCGTTTTTTGTGGTCAGGAGAACGACTTTTGAATGCCAATTCAGGGCGTTCAGATAACAGCCCAAAAACGCCACTGCTGATAAAAGACAATAAACGACCATGTGTGCATGGACACATAGGATAAAATAAAGTGGCGTTTTTGGGCTGTTAAAAAAACCGCCAAAACGACCAAAAACTGTCGTTTTTGAGATACAGTGTGCATGGAGCCTTGGAGTGCTGCTTCTCCTTTCTCTGGTTGCAGGGAAGGGTGTGGAGGAGACACCAGCAAAGAAACATCAGGTCTTTTCCTTAGCTAGGCAGGGAATGTGCTGTGTGCCAGAGCTGTGTCATTTTCAGAACTGGATGGGCAGAAATACAAATCCATTGGCAGGTAAAACAGCTACCCTATATGTATTGCATCTGCATAGCTGTTTGCTTGGAGTTCAGCTTTATCTGTCTTGGGAGGGAGCGCATTGTTTCCAGTAAGTCGGCCAACTTATAGAACTGCATTGTTAAAAGAGGAAGCAAAGCATAACTATTGTGTAACTCTGCAAAGAAGGAAGCACAGTTTGCGAATAAAATGAGCAATATGGCTACACCCATATACAATTACAAAATATACATAGAAATATTACCACATATGGTACCTGTACCTGTATATCCATCTGATCTAGAAAAAGAAAACATGTACTGCATGTACTTTATAGTGTTTGTTACCCCAGCATTTCATGTTTCTTATATGTGCCTGCTGTACCATGTACTTTGTATGAGAAAGCATCCTGTTCTCTGTGTATTGCTTCCTTTATGTGAAATCCCCGGTGTTCCTGCCGGTCCCTCTGATTTCCTATTAAAAACTGACCACATTAAGAGGAGTTACGGGGGGGGGGGGGGGGGGGGGGGGGGGGGGGGGGGGGGGGGGGGGGGGGGGGGGGGGGGGGGGGGGGGGGGG
>BLSH010334086.1:345614-356324 GCA_018402905.1 Glandirana rugosa | reverse complement strand
AAAAAAATTAAGGTGACCGGTGTCAGACCGGGGAGATTTCGGAGTTCCTGTCATTTGACCGGGAACCAAGTGTGTAGCCGGTATATCTGCGATACACCCCTGGAAGGCATCCAGGGACATACACACTCACCTGAGTCAATATACTCATAAAATCTACACGTTTTCAGTTCTCATTTCCTATATAAGCTTCTAACTTCAGCTTGTTCAATTGAGCTTTAACAAAAAAAAATAGAAGTTGATTGGTTTCTTTGCAGAGCTACACAAGATTTTGCATTCTCCAGTTTTAGTAATTTAACCCCATGGTATTTCACTCCATTAGACTACATTATAAACATATGGCGTCTTTGCAGTCAATGTGTCGGGATCCACACCAACATCTAGATTAGAATCCTCAAATAGAACACTCTAAAGCAGGAGTCTCCAAACTGTGTGAACCAAGGGCCAGTTTACTGTCCTTGAGGCTTTAGAGGGGCCAGACTGTGGCCAGTGGAATTAAAAAAAACATTCTGGTGTGGGAAAAATAGTGCCCTATTGTTGGTATCAGTGGGAGTAATGGTGCCACATTGCTAGTATTCAAGGTAGGAATGGTGCCCCATCATTGGTGTCTGTGGATGGCATGGTGCCCCAAGGGCTGGATAAAGGCAAGCAAATGGCCACAGTTTGGAGACCACTGCTCAAATCAAATAAATAAATAAATACTCATTGTACGAATCAAAGGTTACCCCCCAAAACAAGAAAGCAAGCAGAGAGAAAAAAGAGAGGGGCATGAGGTCATATGATTCTATTCAAGTTTTATAGAGGCTACTAGATTTAGCCTGAACATCTAAGCTTCAATGAGATCAAAGAATTGTAGTCAAGTTACTGGATGCTTCTAAATTAAAGCAGAACTATAGGCAAACCTTTTTGTTTTTCATTTTGGATAGAGTAAGGGAGGATTATAACCCCTGTAAGGTTTCATTTTGCCCGTTTGTCCCATTAAGGAGATTTCCCTTCACTTCCTGTCCTATAGCCAAAACAGGAAGTGAGAGGAAATCCCTGCGAATTAAAGGAATCTCTTGGGACCTCCCAGGCCACCAGAACTAGTGTCCCCATTGGAAGATTTCCCCTCAATTACTTTACTGGGGACAACTCAGAAATGTGGGATTTTCTTTTACTTTCATTTTCAATGAGTACAGTAAACAAGACGGATAGAGAGGGCTAATCTCCCTAATGAGGACTCAGACCGCAATAAAAACTGACAGGGTTTCTAATCCATCTCTACTCTATCCAAAACAAAAAATAAGTTTTGCCTTTAGTTAGAGCCAGTTCACACCACATGCAGTCCAGTGCTTTTTCTACATAAAACGCATGGAAAGTAGGTTATATGGCTTTCAATGGCTTAGTTCACACCAGTGCAGTCAGTTATAGTGCGTTCCAGCTCCAGGAAAAAAAGTAGAACATGCTGCATTTTTTCTGCACTGAATTGTACTGGAACGTGGAAAAATGCACCGGAACGCACTGGAACTCACCTAAATGCACCAAAAATGCACTGGAATACACATGTCCTTATTTTAAGTAAAGAAAAAAAGGGGGGAAAAACTGTACTAGACTGCATCAAAAACGCATCAAAAACACGCATGCAGAAAAACATCCGTAACGCATCCGGACTGCGTTTCTATGGTGTGAACTGGCCCTTATAGTTTAAGCTGGGACATCTAGTCTTTAATGAGCTCTGGACACAGAAGGGTTAAGGTTGTGTTATTTTGCTATTTTACATGCTGATTGTGTTTGCCAGATCTCTTATTTCCTTTTCTCTCTCTTTACAGAATGGAACAGCAAATTGTGGTCTGTACAACAGGGAATTCAAGGAATCCTTTGAAGAAGCTCCATTGTACGTTGCTGTGTTCACCTACATAGGCTTTGGTGTTGTCACTTTATTTGGCTACTTGCGTGACTTTCTGAGAGCATGGGGACTAGAGAAATGTCATATGGCAGAAGAAAGGGAAGAGCAAAAAGTAAGAAATAAACACACCTATATTAGTAATTTAGAATTTTTTATGCTTGTGTAAAATCTGGAGAAGTGAAACATGACTTTGCTGTCCATAGAAATCAGTCCAACCTTCACTATTCTGTAAAAATAAAAATTATAATTGATCTTTGATTGGCTGATATTGGCAGCACACATGGGTTGATTTACTAAAACTGGAGTCTGGTGAAGCTCTGCATAGAAACCAATCAGCTTAAAGTGGATGTAAAGCCGATTCTTGAAATTTGAGCTGGGCACATGTATCTGCAGTTTTTACTTATCTCTCTTCAAAACACTGTGTTTCTGCTATTTTTTTCCTCTGTTATCAGCCTGATAACTTCTGAAAAGTTCTCCAAGACGGGAGATAAAAGCAGCTGAAATTTCTGTTGGGGAGGTTGTTATAAATAGTTTAGCAGACAGCTTGGCTTATCACTGCACAGCTCTGCACATTCCTTCCTTCCTTTACCTATGTGGAGTGGGGGTGTGCCTGTTCACTTCATTAGGTATAGGAGAGGGTTTACATCAACTTTAATTCAACAAGATAAGGTTCGAAGCTGATTGGCTACCATGCACAGCTGCACCGGATTTTGCACTGTCCCGTTTTAGTAAATCAATCCCAAAGTCTTTACCAGTTTTTCATTATCGGCTACATTGTTTTTGTGATTTCAAGTAATGGACTCTTGACTATAACAAACCCAAATGATTATGTCCACCATGAAAGTCCACCAGAACATTCTGTACATTGTAGCCTTATTTTAAATAAAACTCATTACATGCATTTTTTTGTTATAAATGTAGGACTTTGTGCCTCTCTATCAAGACTTTGAAAACTTTTACACAAGGAATCTTTACATGCGAGTCCGTGATAACTGGAATCGGCCTATCTGCAGTGTACCAGGACCACAATTTGACCTAATGGAGCGAGTGACAGATGACTACAACTGGACATATAGGTGACTTATTTTACCATTCCTAGTCTATATAACAAACCATTTACTAGTCTCAAATACTAATTGTGCTAGAAAAGAGAGCTGCTGTCCACAGAAATCATTCGGTCTCTTCCTTCCCTTATTACTTGAATGTAAGAGGTTTCAACAAACAGCAATTCCAAACGTATTTCCTCCAGTTATATACAATGTTAATTTTGTAGTTGAAAATATTTTCGTCAATGAAATTAGCATTATTTTAGTCGACTAAAATACAACTAAAACTAAAATTTTAGCCAAAAGACTGACTAATGCTAAATTGAAATTTGACATCAAAATTAACACTGGATATATATCTGTCTCTGTGATGCATGTTCAAACCTTAATACCATAAATAATAACCTGTTATTAGATTTTTACTCCAGGAGTATATAATGAGTTTTGACATTTTTGAGAAATGCTTAACCGCTTGCTGACCGCTGGTCGGCAATTGACGGCGACAGAGTGGCTCTATTGCGCAAATCACCGTCATATGACGGTGGCTGCGGGATCGAGCCTAGCGAGCGCGCCCACTGTGTTCGGGGAGGGCTAGGGAGTGGGTGCGGCGGAGTCTATCTCCGCCGGCCACCCGCGATGCCCCCCCCGGAGTGAAAGAACGGAGGTCCGTGTAAGTAAACACGGACCTCCGTTCTGTGATGGGGGAAGGGCTGTGATCACAGCCTTCCTCTACATGGAGGCTGTGATCACTTCCCTTCCCCAGCTAGGGCAATCCCCACACAGTGAGAACACGCCCAGGGAACACAGTTAACCCTTAGAGCGCCCCCTGCAGGTTAACCCCTTCACTGCCAATGGCATTTACACAGTAATCAGTGCATTTTTATAGCACTGATCGCTGTATACATGCCAATGGTCCCAAAAACGTGTCAAAATGTTCCGACATGTCCGCTGAAATATCGCAGTACCGCTAAAAAACGCAGATCGCCGCCATTACTAGTAAAAAATAAAAAAAAAATAAAAACCCCAGAAATTAATTCTCATCGTCCGTAAACGCGACCACTTTTGCGCAAACCAATCAATAAACGCCGATTGCGATTTTTTTAATCACAAATATGAGGAAGAGTATAAATTGGCCAAAACCGATGAAAAAAATGTTTTTTTATATTTTTTTTTGGATTTGTATTTTAGCAAAAAGTAAGAAATTTGTTTTTTTTTTTGCAAAATTGTTGCTCTTTTGTTTATAGCGGTGATCAGAAATGATGCAGCGGTGATCAAATACCACCAAAAGAAAGCTCTGTTTGTGGGAAAAAAAGGACGCAAATTTCGTTTGGGTACAGCGTCGCACGACCGCGCAATTTTCAATTAAAGTGACGCAGTGCCGAATCGCAAAAAGGGCTCCGGTCCTAAAGCTGGAAATCCTTCCGTGGCTGAAGTGGTTAAATAATACATTAAAATTAAACTAAATCCATTAGATTTTAGTTGAGTAAAATGATTTTAGTTAAGTAAAATGATTTTAGTCTACTTAAATGTACTGGAGAATTTAGTCGACTAAAACTAAAACAATTCAGATGACTAAAATATGACTAAAACTAAAATGGCATTTTAGTCAAAAGACTATGACTAAAACTAAATGAAAATGTGACATCAAAATGAACACTGGTTGTATACATGAGATCCAGTTTAAACCAAAGAGATTACCAAGGTGTGCTTCTTTTTGTTATTGTCTTAAAGCGGAGTTCCACCCAAAAGTGGAACTTCCGCTTGTTGGATTCCTCCCCCCCTCAGGTGTCATATTTGGCACCTTTCGGGGGGGGGGGGGGAAGAGGAAGAGGACACCTGTCTTTAGACAGGTGTCCTTTGCCACACATCCGGGAGCTCTGGCCGGCCGCCGCGGCCCCTGACATCAGCAGCCCGGCTCCCTCCTCCCTGCTCGCTCTGCTACTGGTCGCCTGGCCAATAGCAGAGCACGGCGGAGCCTCGCACATGCACAGTAAGGTGCCCGGCGTGAAGCTGTACTGCTACACGTCCGGGTTCCCTTACCCGCAATGGAGACGGCTGCACCCAACCCCTGATCCGAAGATCGGCGGTGGGTGCAGACATCGCTGGACTTCAGGACAGGTAAGTGTCCTATTATTAAAAGTCAGCAGCTACTGCATGTGTAGCTGCTGACTTTGAATTTTTTTTTCCCTGGCGGACCTCCGCTTTAAATAAGAACTTTATTGCCCTGCAATGACCCATCGTATTCAGATGTACTCTGAAAAATGACAGTTGAACGATAAAATATTGAGTCTAATTGGTTGCTATGGGAGAAATAAAAACTGCTGTTCTGGGTCAAGATAATGGGTAAGCTTCAGCTAGTTTTATGTTAATAGGAATCCGAATGGATAGATTTATAGGAACTGTTTGTTGTCCTGGTGTTCATATCTTGTCAGTTGAGCCTATTGAATCTAGCTGATAAGCAATAAGGTGTAATACCTACCCTACTACTCGTTCTGGCAGGTTCTCTGGCCATGGATAGAAAATTGTTAGAAAAGAAAAAAAAACTGTTGGATTTCTAAAGATCTGTGGAACGTGCATGCAATAATGCCATCAATTATCAACATATTATCGATTAGCTAACAACGGTACATTTTTTGTCAATCGATTATGCAATCTGGGGTTACATTTTAACATGCAACTTCGCCGTAAATTTTTTTTTTTTTGATTCAGATTTTTTTTTTCTAACAAACATCAACAAAAACACCCCCCCCCCAAAAAAAAAAACCCATCTAACCCAAGGTCACCTCACCATACATTGAGTTCACCCGAAATATTTCCAGATATTTAAAAATGCAAAGATGCTCCGGAGCAAATAGTATATGAAAAAAAAAACACTTTTAATTTAATTTCTTTCCTTTTCTTCCATTTTCTCCATATTGTTTCAAACCTCTGAGAGGTATTGTGCTGAGCAGAAGTCATTTTTTCAAACCTTACATATTTTTCCATTTCACAAATCCAGTCCCCAAGAGTAGGAGGATTAGGTGAAACCCAACGAGATGCTATCGGCTTGCGTGCTATGAATAGAGCTCTCATAATAGCCACTGTCTGATCACAATCCAGACCATTGGAATTCACATAACCCAGAAGACATAAAGCAGGATCTGGGATCAGCATGGTATCATATACAGAATTTAACAGATCCAGCACTTCCTGCCAATACCGAAATAGCTTTGAGCATCTCCAAAAGAGGTGAAAGAAAAATATAGAAACCTTGGAAAACAAAGAAAAATATAGAATCCAATAGGTGCCAAACCCATGCAAATCAATAACCAAAAACAAACTACTATAAAAAGCTGTGTGTAAAGTGTAAAAAACACCTATAATGTGAAAAGATACCAAGGAACTGCGCTCTCATATCATATATTACATATCACCATAGTGAATAAACAAATACATAAATACATCTTTATTTGAATTATAAAAAAAAACCTAAAAATTGTGACGTCCATGTATAGATCCCACGCGTGAATAATGTCCTTAGTGAGTATTGGAAAGTTTCCTCTCTACCACCATGCAGACACACTATGCACTCACCAGACTTAACCACTTCCCTATCGGTGTATAGTCATATGAAGCCCGCAAGAACACTCTTCCATCCTGGGCGGGCGTCATATGATGTCCTCTCGTTCTCGCCGCTCTTACGGGCCCACAACGCAGCGATCGGGGATGAGATATGTCCCTTGGGACACAGCCCATCCCAGATCAGTGTAAAGAGCCAATAAAAAATGACTCTTTACCACGTGACCGGTTGTGCCCAATCACAGCCGGTCACGCTGGGTGATCGGGGACAAGGCTTTTCACCCTGACACAGCCCATCCCCGATAGCAGTAAAGAGCCAAAGAAATTGGCTCTTTACCACGTAACCAGCTGTGTCCAATCACAGCTGGTCACAGAATGTAAACAAACCGCGGTAACAAGCTACTACTGGGTTCTCCTCCTCACACACCGATCGTGTGTGAGGAGGAGATTGTAGTAACAGCTCATTAACAATCTCACTGATTTGCCCCCCCCCCCCCAGTAATAAAGTGTACCTGTCACCAGCCCAGCAGTATACCCAAGTACCTGTCACCGGCTCATCAGAGTGCCCGACTACCTGTCACCAGCCCATCAGAGTACCTGTCACAACCCCTCAGATTACCCCAGTACCTGTCACCAGCCCATCAGAGTACCCGAGTACCTATCTGCAGTCCATGCCTCATACAATATACCTTGGGGTGTTTGGTTTCCAAAATGGGGTCATTTTGTGGGCAATTCCATCTTCCTAGTGCTCCAAGACCTTCAAAAGTGTGATAGGTAGGAATGAAATTAGATGTGTAATGTATGCTCCTAGAACGCCTGAAGGTACTACTTCAATATTGGGCCTCTGTATGTGGACAGGCTGTGTAAAAGTCTCACACGTGGTATACTCAAGACAAGTAGCAGAATGTATTTTGGGGTGTAATTTTTGCTATGCACATGCTAGGTGTTAGAAATATCTTATAAATTGAACACTTTGTGTAAAAATTAAAATGTTTTCATTTTTTTTCATGTTTTCTTCGAAGAATTGTGGAAAAAAATGAACCATTCAAAAGACTCATAATGCCTCATAGAATATACATTGAGGTGTTTGCTTTGGGTAATTCCACTGTCCTGGTGCTCCAGGGCCTTCAAAAGTGTAATGGGTCCTTAAAGGCCTGACGGTGCTCCCTGCATGTTGGGCCTCTCTATGTGGGCAGGCTGTGAAAAAGTTGCACACATGTGGTATCGTTATACACGGGTGGAGTAGCAGAATGTATTTTAGGGTGTAATTGGAAGTATGCATATGCCGTGTGTGAGAAATAACTCGTTGTTTTGACAATTTTGTTTAAAAGAAAAAAATAATAATTTCTTCATTTTCCCAAGAATTGGGAAAAATTACAACTTCAAAAAACTCGCCAAGCCTCTTACTAAATACCTTGGACGGTCTACTTTTCAAAAATTGGTCTTTTGGGGGGTATTTGTACTTTCCTGACATTTCAGGGCCTCAAGAATTGAGATAGGCCACCAGTGCATCAGGTGTGATCAATTTTCAATGATTGGCACCATAGCTTGTAGACTCTATAACTTTCACACAGACCAAATAATATACACTTATTTGGGTTGTTTTTACCAAAGATATGTAGCAGTATAAGTTTTGGCACAAATTTATGAACAAAAATGACTTATTTGAAACATTTTATAATAGAAACTAAAAAAAAGTGTTTTTGTTTTTTTTTTCAACATTTTCGCTCTTTTTTCACTTATGTTGCAAAAGATAAAAAAACCCAGAGGTGATTAAATACCACCAAAAGAAAGCTCTCTTTGTGTGAAAAAAATGATAAACATTTTGTTTGGGTACAGTGTTGCATGATTGAGTAATTGTCATTCAAGGTGTGAGTACTGAAAGTTTAAAATTGGTCTGGGCAGGAAGGGTGTATAAGTGCCCTTTATTTAAGGGGTTAAATGACCCCTATTACAGGGAATCAAATTACATATATGAGAAAATCCAAGATGTCATACATGAGATCACAGGAATGAATTCAAACCGCTGCTGTCATCCATTCAATATATATAGATTGTGTAATCAAAGCTCCAATGTTGCCATATAGAGAGGAAAGAACACTCTCATGGTGCAGTATTTCAAATCCTTTATTTAAAAAAGAAGGTTGTATTGCACTTACAGCAAAGAAGACAAGGATCAGCATGTATTGTATAGGTTCCAGCTATCCGGAAATGACGTATCTCACACACTACCATTGATTGAGCGCATCTTGCACATTCAGAGTTTTCTCTCCTGCCTGGGGTGTGATAAGCCCTATACAGAATGAAAAGTTGGGTCACTCTGAGTGGGAGATAAGGAAAAAAGCTGAACATTCTGTCATTTATGATCCCATATAGCCCATGGGGTCACATCAATATCTGCCTCCCATATTTGCCTACATGGAACAGTAATGTTAGATAGCATTTCAGATAACAATCGCGTATAGACCTTGGTAATAAAGCCTTTACGTGGTGTTTGCACTAACTGTTACCCACGATGGGAACAGAAAGAAAATGGACCATTGGAACCAAGCCTTGAGTCTTCAAGGCATGTCTTAGATGTAAATATTGAAAAACAAAATTTTGGTCTAAATTATATTCAGTGTAAAGTTGTTAGAACATTTTCAAGACTTCATTGGAGTACAATTGTATCAAAGTAGCAATTCCTGCATGCTCCCATTTAGAAAAACCTGCCAATTGTTGCATTTCTGGAAATGCTGTGTTTGCCCATAGTGGTGTAAATCTAGTATAACCCGAGATGCCTAGTATTGTTTTGGTGGACTGCCAAACCTTGTATATCAAAATTAATGTTGGATAGGTACAGTAAATTGATTAAAAGGTGGAATAGTAGAGTCTAAGTACAACAAAGGATTACTATTATAAAATAGGTAAGTAAGTATATTATAGGGGGATATGTGCAACCCTCCCGTTTTCCCATCCTGCAATATTCTGAAGTTGAGCCGCCAAAAAATATATCCAAGGGTCATTTGGGTATTGTAAAAAGTCATATTTAATTCTAGCAGGCTTATTACACCATATCAGGTTCCGAACAATCTTAGTAAATCCTTTAAAATATTTAAACGGCATCCAGCAGGGCGAGTTGTGTAAGTAAAACATTAACTGAGGCATCCATATGCTTTTTAAAAGATTAATGCAGCCAGCCCCAATTTACACAACACCCTACCCTGATTTTCTGAACTAATGGTAACAAATTTTGACAAATATATTCTTTAGAATCTATAGAAATAATTATCCTGAGATATTTAATTTTAACATCAACTTTGAGTTTTGACACTGCCAGTGGAAGAAGGCCCAATGGGAGTAATACAGATTTATTCTAATTTATCATGAGACCTGAGAAAGTATCAAACTTATCTATAGCAAACATTGCGGTAAATAACGATCCCTGGTTATCAAACTGTTTTTGATCAATTCCACTACTAATATGTAGAAAATTGATCATTAATGCTAAACAAACAACTACATTACGGTTTGTTTTTGTGCCATAAAACTGTGCCTTTCGATAATCAAAATGAGCCCACTAACATTTCAAAAGTCAAACAATCAAGTGTATCAAACTCTTTTTCGAACAATTTTCTTTCCATGTATGGCGAGCTTAAGGCACTGCAGGCCATGGTCACAAGATTTCCTTCGGGTTCAGCTGATCACAGACAAGGGTAAAGGGCCAATCACAACAGCCCTTTATCATGTGATCAGCTGTCAGCTAATGACAACTGACCACAGGATGTAAACACAAGCCAGTTATCGGCTTTTTTTTTCTCACACTGTCAGCGTGAGGAGAGTTGTGTTAGGGACATGTGCATTGATAATCAGGTCACTGATTATCAGTGCAGTCCCAACAGTGCTGCCAATCCATGCCCATCAGTGTCACCTATCAGTGCCATCAGTGCTGCCTTTCAGTGCCACCCATCAGTGCAGCCTATCAATGCCCATCAGTGCAGCCTCATTAGCGCACATTAATGAAGGAGAAAAATTACCCGTTTGCAAAATTTTATAACAAACATGTTTTTTTTTTTTTTTTTTTCCAAATTTTCGTGTTTTTTTGTTTGTTTAGAAAAAATAAAAGAAACAGAAGAAAAACCACCGTGTATTAGTGGTGACAAAGAAAATAAAAAAGATTTGTTTGTTTTTTTGTGCTTTTAAACCTTTTTTTTTTTTTTTTTTTGTACAAACAATATTTTAAAA
>BLSH010334086.1:316072-330855 GCA_018402905.1 Glandirana rugosa | reverse complement strand
GGGAGGAGTAAAAGTATTGTATACCCTCCACAAGACATCATTCTGACGAACTCTATTGTAACGTCTCAAGTGTCCCGTCGTGTCCTAAAGAAAGTCAAGTCTTATAAAAAAAAAGACGAAAATAGGTTATCTGTATTGTTTCGTGAAATTGGGAAAGTGACGGTCTCAGTAAAAAAAAAGTTACAAACGTGTGTTACGACGTTACGCTCTTGGGTCACACTTAGGTCATGTACAAGGGCGTAGTGCACAGTGGGTGGCCACCAAGTGTGACGGGATACGCTTGGCGACCCTCACAGTTATGTTTCAATTACTGTGGGGGTCTAGCGAAGCGTATAGCGTCACGCTCAACAGTTAAGCCTGTCCTTAGCCTAGCGTGGGTATGATAGGCTAAGGACATGCCTGTTTTTTTATTTTCCCAGGCCGTGGTCTACAGCATTGGGGGTTGAATAATTTTGAACACAACTGTGTGTATATATATATATATATATATATATATATATATATGTATGTTTTGGGGGTTTTATGTGAACTTCAGGGCTGGTTCACACTGCTGCAATGTCAGACATCGCATGTGATTTGCACGGCACTGCTTGTATGGCTGAATTTACATCGCATTCGGACCAAACTGGTGCCGGACCCTTTTATTTTTTTGTCCGTACAGGAATCGGATAGTATGGGTGCGATCCGATTCCTGTCCGAATTGACAACTCGCACTGCGATATGCGAAGCGATCTGGGGGTGTCATTAACTTTGTATTGACACTCCCAGCGGTTCGCATAGGGCAGTGTGAACCACCGGTGGGTGACACGTGATGCGGGAACATGTACTGGATTCACACTGGGTTCTCGCATTGCAGCATTGTGTGCAAACATTGAAAAAAAAATGACTCTGGCAGTGAAAGGGTTAAAGTGCTTTGTTATGTCTATTGGATAAAAGCAGAAAAAAAAATATTCTGAACTGAAAGAAATCCTGTGCTGCCCTGTGAACTCTGCAATGTTATCTCAAGCAGTCTTACTACAGAACACCTCCCATATGTTATGAAAATGAGGAGGGGGATGTTTTGTAGTCCTAACATCAGTGGCGGCCCATCCATTAAAGGACCACGGGCACCGCCCTCTCATCCATGCATCCGGCCCCTAATCTACTTACAGGGCACCGGACGCATGGATTCCAATGGGGAGGGGCGCTCTAATAGGCTTCAAAAAAGGGTGGGCTTGAGGCGCAGTGCATTGCACTCCAAGCGCACCCAGTTGTGTGACAATAGCGAATGAATATGCACTATTTTCACACTAATCTCCTCCGAGCCTATCAGGAAGCCGGTCGTGAGACACGTTTCCCAATTGTCTGAAAGGAGAAGCAGTCTTATTGGCCAAAGGAGAGGAGGAGGGAGGAGATGCACAGAGAAGCGAGGGGAAGACCGACCCACCAGCCGCCACAATGGCTCACCCGCAGAGGCTCCACTCCCCAGCTCGGACAGGGAAGGGAGGAGGACGGAGATTGGAGTCATCACGGGCAGGCAGGACATCTGCCTCCTAAGGTAAGAACGCCATCCGTCACCAGCCGCCACTGCCTAATATCCTGTCCTAGTGAACACTGCTGCTTCTGCATACTGTATGGTGAGTGTGTGAGTGTAGACACCTTAGCACTGGAAGCATGTTAATAACAGGATCACCAGATGAAAATGAAAGTGGGAAAAAAACCTGAAAGAAGAACACTATTGCAGCCACCACATCTAAGGACTGGTGGGCTGCAATAGGTTACATTTTTGTTCTTGGGTTTAAATACTTTAAAAATATTTTTTGTTCTTTTCATTTTAGGTACACAGGAAAAGTGATTAAAGACGTGATAAACATGGGGTCTTATAACTATCTTGGCTATGCAGAGAACAATGAGGAGTCGCTGGAGACAGTGAAGGATGCGGTGCAGGCATACGGACCTGGAATATGCAGTACCAGACAGGAAATGGGTAAGGAGGATGACCATGGGGCATGTGGAGTGCCTGGTTACTGACCCGTGGAAAATAGCTGTACCTAAGTTCTGTTCAGTATTTAAACTGCTAACTGACTTAAATTTCCTTGGCCTAAGGGAAAAGCATGCAATTAAGTCAGGTGTACTCAGATGGACATTGCAGGTTAAATATTGTTATATACCGATACTGCTACATGTTATTCTGCACAGATTTCTAGCATGAATGGTTCAGAAAATAACAGCACCCTCTGATACTTTTAAACCAATTTCATAGACATACTTCTTCCTTTTATGACGCTTGAAAAAAAAAAAAAATACATTTCTCATTATGTTATGCTTTCCGCATTGTTATGTTTGCTGCACATTATGAAAACTGTGGAAAAACCTGATTTGCCGCATTGAATGTTTTTTTTTTGGTATGACATCCTGCAAACCCGTTGACCTAGACCGTGACAAGTCACATGACCAACCGTTCTAGTATATATACTTCTGGAGCTATGAAAAGCAACAAGGAAAGAAATATTGTGTGTCAGCCTGTCTCAACCTTTTACCACATAGGAACTCTGCATATGGTTTTCAGGTCTCAGGGAACCCCCCACTAAAGTTATTAGACCTACACCCTGTGGTACATTAGTGTGATCAGTGTGTTGTAGGCTAAATAAAATAGTGTTTTCCTAATAATCATGACATTAAACATATACAAAATAGCCAGAAAAGAAACATAGAGTGTGAAAACTGTAGTGGTACCTATATTGGTGGCCATTGTGGAAACAATCCCTTAGTGGTCAGTGTAGATGTGACCCATACATAGATGGTCAGTGTTGATCTGATTCTTACATTGTTGATCAGTGTACATGGAGCCCTTGCATTGGTGGTCAGTGTAGACGTGACCCACGCATTGGTGGTCAGTGTAGATGTGACCCGCACATTGGTGATAGGGTTGCCACCTCATCCCTTTAAACCCGAACACATATGAATTACACAGGTTCTCAGGCTAATTTATTGTAGATAAGGCACCAAGTGAGTTTAATAACCACCCTAATCAGCCACAGTACCTGTGTAATTAATACGCGTTCGTGTTTAAAGGGATGAGGTGGCAACCCTAATTGGTGGTCAGTGTAGATGTGACCCACACATTGGTCATCAGTGTAGATGTGACCCACACATTGATGGTCAGTGCAGATGTGCCCCTTACATTGGTGGTCAGTATTGATGTGACCCATACATAGGTGGTCAATGTTGATGTGATTTATACAAAGGTGGTAAATGTTGTTGTGACCCTTACATTAGTGGTAAGTGCAGATGTGACTCTTATATTGGTGTTCAGTGTAGATGTGACCTATACCTAGATGGTCAGTGTAGATATGACCCTTACATTGGTGGTCAGTGTAGATGTGACCCTTACATTGGTGACCAGTGTGGTAGCAGCTCCTTGCATTACTCCGTACTTGTGGCCCATGCATTGGTGGTCCATGTAGATCGAACTCATGCATTGGTGAACAGTGTAGATGTGACTCTTAAATTGGTGATCTCTGTAGACACTAACTCTTACATTGGCAGTCAGTGAAAACATGACTCATACACTGACCACCAATGTATGAGTCATGTTTACACTGGCCACCAGTGTATAAGTCATGTTTACACTGACCACCAGTGTAAGTGTGACTCTTACACTGGTGGTCAGTGAAAGTGTAACTCTTACATTGGTGGTCAGTGTAGATGTAAGCTTTACATTGACAGTCAGTGTAGGCATGACCCTTACATTTGTCACATGCCTGACAAAGGGGTCCTGTGAGGCTTGTGATCTTTTCTGCAATAACAATCTTTGGACGACACTTGAGGATCCTTGATGTGCTGGCGAATATGTGCATTTATCTGTCATGTTTCTAGTAACCAGCTGGTAGTCGCTGCAGCACCCACTATTGATGAGCCTTGTTCCCAGGAATGTGTGCGAGGGGAATATAGAAATGACCCTTACATTGGTGGTCACTGTAGATGTGGCGCTTACATTGATGGTCAGTGTAGATATGACCCGTACACTGGTAGTCTATGTAGATGTTACCCTTACATTGATTGTCAGTGAAGATGTGACCCTTATAATGGTGGTCAGTGTAGATGTGACCCTTACATAATTACATAGTTAGTCAGGTTGAAAAAAGACCATCTAGTTCAACCAAAAAATGGCGGTCAGTGTAGATGTTACCCTTATAATGGCGGTCAGTGTAGATGTGACCCTTATAATGGCGGTCAGTGTAGATGTGACCCTTATAATGGCGGTCAGTGTAGATGTGACCCTTATAATGGCGGTCAGTGTACAGGGTGGGCCATTTATATGGATACACCTTAATAAAATGGGAATGGTTGGTGATATTAACTTCCTGTTTGTGGCACATTAGTATATGTGAGGGGGGAAACTTTTCAAGATGGGTGGTGACCATGGCGGCCATTTTGAAGTCGGCCATTTTGAATCCAACTTTTGTTTTTTCAATAGGAAGAGGGTCATGTGACACATCAAACTTATTGGGAATTTCACAAGAAAAACAATGGTGTGCTTGGTTTTAACGTAACGTTATTCTTTCATGAGTTATTTACAAGTTTCTGACCACCTATAAAATGTGTTCAATGTGCTGCCCATTGTGTTGGATTGTCAATGCAACCCTCTTCTCCCACTCTTCACACAGTGATAGCAACACCGCAGGAGAAATGCTAGCACAGGCTTCCAGTATCTGTAGTTTCAGGTGCTGCACATCTCGTATCTTCACAGCATATGGTTTTTTTATGGTCAGTAAAACCAATACTGGGTGAGCTGCTCCTTCCAGGAGGTACCGCCATTCCTCCAAAGCCGACTTGATGGCCAGCAATTCCCTATCACTGACATCATAGTTCCAGCAAGATGGTGCACCACCACATTATGGGTGTCAGGTCCGAGCATTCCTAGATGAACAGTTTCCTGGAAAGTGGATTGATCGTCTTGGGCAAGTTGAATGGCCCCCAAGGTCTCCCGATCTGACCCCCTTACACTTTTATCTTTGGGGTCATCTGAAGGCAATTGTCTATGCTGTCAAGATACGAGATGTGCAGCACCTGAAACTACGGATACTGGAAGCCTGTGCTAGCATTTCTCCTGCGGTGTTGCTATCAGTGTGTGAAGAGTGGGGGAAGAGGGTTGCATTGACAATCCAACACAATGGGCAGCACATTGAACACATTTTATAAGTGGTCAGAAACTTGTAAATAACTCATGAAACAATAAAGTTACGTTAAAACCAGGCACACCATTGTTTTTCTTGTGAAATTCCCAATAAGTTTGATGTCACATGACCCTCTTCCTATTGAAAAAACAAAAGTTGGATTCAAAATGGCCGACTTCAAAATGGCCGCAAGTTTCCCCCCTCACATATACTAATGTGCCACAAACAGGAAGTTAATATCACCAACCATTCCCATTTTATTAAGGTGTATCCATATAAATGGCCCACCCTGTAGATGTGACCCTTATAATGGCGGTCAGTGTAGATGTGACCCTTATAATGGCGGTCAGTGTAGATATGACCCTTATAATGACGGTCAGTGTAGATTTGACCCTTATAATGGTGGACAGTGTAGATGTGACCCTTATAATGGCGGTCAGTGTAGATTTGACCCTTATAATGGTGGACAGTGTAGATGTGACCCTTATAATGGCGGTTAGTGTAGATTTGACCCTTATAATGGTGGACAGTGTAGATGTGACCCTTATAATGGCGGTCAGTGTAGATTTGACCCTTATAATGGTGGACAGCGTAGATGTGACCTGTACACTGGTAGTCTGTGTAGATGTTTCCCTTGCATTGGTGGTCAGCGTATATTTCACCAAATAAAAAACATTTCTGCTTTTTTCTTTTTTCTGCTAAACAAACAGTAAAAAAAAAATACAATTGTAAAATTGTAAAATGAAAAATAAAAACTGATACCATCCACTGCCCTACTGACACAAATCTCTGCCCTACTGACACACATCTCTGCCCTTATGACACCATCCACTGCTCTACTGTCACTGACCACTGCTCTACTGACACTGACCACTGCTCTACTGACACCGGCAGTATATACTGTATACACATGCGCATACAGTATGTGTTTGAGATTAGAGGTGCACACCTTAATGCAATAGGCTTTGCACACCTATGGTGGTTAGTGTAGGCAGGAGATTGATCTGACATTGCTCTCGTCTTAAGAAACCACTAGTAAGTTCGGGAGATAACTCAAGGTTCCACTGAAGCGTGGTTGAGAAAGGCTTCTCTATGTACTCTGCCTTTCCTGTTCTGAAAATGCTAGTTGCCTGGATGTCTAGGTCAGAAGCCTAGCATGTGAAATGTTCTGTTCTTCATAATTAGTCCAGATCATTTCCTCCAAAATTGCTGCAGCTAGATGTTCTGTGCAACTGCCAAGCAAATAGTACTTTTGATGTGGTAAGTAGTGGCAGCCCCCATATTTATCTGATGACAGGTTTCCTTTCCTTGCCTATGACTTCCTGCTGCATTTCTTCCACAATGTTACATTTGCAGCAGGTTTCTGAAAACTGTGAAAAAACCTGATTTGCGGTGTTGAATGGTTTATCTTCGTATGACATCCAGTAACGTCATTGACCCAGAGGCTGGCGAGTCACATGACCAACCTTTCTAGTATATATACTTCTGGAGCTATGAAAAGCTACCAGGAAACAAATACTGAGTGTCAACCTGTCTCAACCTTTTATCCTGTGGTACATTAGTGTGATCAGCATGTTGTAGATGAAATAAAATAGTGTTTTCTTAATAATCATGAAAATGAAACAAATACAAAATAGCCAGAAAAGAAACAGAGCATGAAAACTGTAGTGGACCCTTAATGGTGGCTTGTTGGTCAGTGTAGATATGACCCTTACATTGGCGGTCAGTGTAGATGTGACCCCTACATTGTTGGTCAGTGTAGATGTTCCCCTTACATTGTTGGTCAGTGTAGATGTGCCCCCTTACATTGGTGGTCAGTGTAGGTGTGCCCCTTACATTGGTGGTCAGTGTACATGTGATCCTTGCATTGGCGGTCAGTGTAGATGTGACTCACACATTGGTGGTCAGTGTAGATGTAACCCCTACATTTTTGGCCAGTATAGATGTGCCTCTTACATTATTGGCCAGTATAGATGTGCCTCTTACATTATTGGTCAGTGTAGATGTGCCTCTTACATTATTGGTCAGTGTAGATGTGCCCCTTACATTATTGGTCAGTGTAGATGTGCCCCTTACATTATTGGTCAGTGTAGATGTGCCCCTTACATTATTGGTCAGTGTAGATGTGCTCCTTACATTGGCAGTCAGTGTAGATGTGACTCACACATTTGTGGTCCATGTAGATCTAACTCCTACATTGATGGTCAGTGTATGGAGGCTCTCATAAATTTACAAGAGTTAGGACTGCAGAAATATTGGGATGCGTTGCCCTTCCATGTGCTCCTTGCTGTGAAGGCCAGTTGTAGGTGGGGGCAGTGGCCAGTTGTTTGTCCCTTACATTGGCAGTCAGTGTAGACATGACATACACTGGTGGTCAGTATAAGTGTAACACTTCCATTGATGGTCAGTGTAGACGTGACCCTTACAATGGTGGTCAGTGTAGATGTGATCCGTACACTGGCACTGCATGTAGATGTTACCCTTACATTGCTGGTGAATGTAGGCAGGAGATCAGTCTGACACTGCCCTCGTCTTGAGAAACCAATAGCAACTTCGGGAGATTCCTCAGGGTCCCACTGAAGCCTGGTTAAGAAAGACTTCCCTAAGTACTCTGCTTTTTCTGTTCTTCTGGAAATGCTAGTTGCCTGGATGTTCAAGTCAGAAAACGAGCATGTGAAATGTTCTATTCTTCATAATTAGTCCAGCTAATTTCCTACAAAATTGCTGCAGCTAGATGTTCTGTGCAACTGCCAAGCAAATAGTATTTTTGATGTGGTAAGTAGTGGCAGCCCTAATATTTATCTGAAGTTTCCTTTCCTTGCCTATGATTTTTGCTGCATTTCTTCCACAATGTTACGTTTGCAGCAGGTTTCTGAAAACTGTGGAAAAACCTGATTCCACGGTGTTGAATTGTTTATCTTTGTATGACATCCTGCACAGCCATTGACCCAGATGCTGGCGAGTCACATGACCAACCTTTCTAGTATATATACTTCTGGAGCTATGAAAAGCTACCAGGAAACAAATACTGAGCTTCAGCCTGCCTCAACCTTTTATCCTGTGGTACATTAGTGTGATCAGCGTGTTGTAGATTAAATAAAATAGTGTTTTCTTAATAATCATGAAATGAAACAAATAAATAGCCAGAAAAGAAACATAGAGTGAAAACTGTAGTGATCCCTATATTGGCGACCAGCGTGGAATCAACTGTGTTACATTGTTGGTCAGTGTAGATGTTACCCTTATGTTGGTGGTCAGTGTAGATGTGACCCTTACATTGGTGGTCAGTGTAGATGTGACCCTTACATTGGTGGTCAGTGTAGATGTGACCCTTACATTGATGGTTAGTGTTGATGTGACCCTTACATTGATGGTTAGTGTTGATGTGACCCTTACATTGGTGGTCAGTGTAGATGTGACCCTTACATTGGTGGTCAGTGTAGATGTGACCCTTACATTGGTGGTCAGTGGAGATGTGACCCACACATTGGTGGTCAGTGTAGATGTTACCCTTACATTAGTGGTAAGTGTTGATCTTATCCTTACATTGGTGGTCAGTATAGATGTGACCCACATGTTGGTGACCAGTGTGGAAGGAGCTCCTTAGATTGGTGGTCAGTGTAGATGTGATCTAATAATTGGCGAATAGTGTAGACGTGACCCATGCATTGGTGGTCTACGTAGACGTTACCCATATATTAGACATTACTCTTACATTAGTGGTTAGTGTAGATGTGACTCTTACATTGGTTGTCCAATTAGACACAAACCCTTACCTTGGCAGTCGGTGTAGATGTGACTCATACACTGGTGGTCAGTGGGAATGTGACCCTTAAATTGGTGGTCAATGTGGACGTGACCCTTACATTGGTGGTCAGTGTAGATGTAAGCCTTAGGTTGGTGGTCAGTGTAGACATGGCCCTTACAATGGTGGGCAATATAGATGTGACCCATACACTGGTACTCCGTGTAGATGTTACCTTTACATTAGTAGTCAGTGTAGACATGACCCTTACAACAGTGAGGTGGTCAATGTTCGATGTCAACAGTCCATATTCCCATTGCACATGTTCCTGGAATAAGCTCTTTAAGTTGCTGGGTGCTGCAGCGATAACCAGCTGGATACTGGAACCCATATAATACGTCTATATTCGCCAGCACACCAAGGACCATCAATTTTCGTCCAAACGTTTTTTATTCAAGAAAGATCACATCACAAAGCAGCGTAGTGCAACACTTTGGAGCCACGCAGGACCCCTTCGTCAAGCATGTGATGTGATGTCACATGCCTGAAGAAGGGGTCCCGCGTGGCTCTAAAGCATTGCATTCCACTGCTTTGTGATGTGATCTTTCTTGAATAAAAAACGTTTGGAGGAAATTGATGATCCTTGGTATGCTGGCAAATATTGATGCATTGTCAATGTAGATGTGACTCATAAACTTGTACTCTGTGTAGATGTTACCCTTACATTTGTGGTCAGTGTAGGCAGAAGATCAATCTGACACTGCCCTCATCTTGAGAAACCACAAACCACTTCGGGAGATTCCTCAGGGTTCCACTGAAGCGTGGTTGAGAAAGGCTTCCCTATGCACTCTGCCTTTCCTGTTCTTCTGAACATGTTAGTTGCCTGAATGTCTAGGTCAGAAGCCTAGCATGTTAAATGTTCTATTCTTCATAATAAGTCCAGCTCATTTCCTCAAAAACTACTACAGCTAGATTTTCTGTGCAACAGCCAAGCAAATAGTATTTTTGATGTGGTTAGTAGTGTCAGCCCTCTTATTTATCTTATGACAGGTTTCCTTTCCTTGCCTGTGGCTTTCTGCAGCATGTCTATTAGCAAAGTAGCGACCTCTCACTTATCCAGCTGGCAAGAGAGCACCTTTGGATTTTTTGTTGTTTTCAACAATTTTATCATTGGTGAGTTCTTGCCAATGACGGGATTGCTAGTGTGACATGACCCTAGTGATTGGTTCATCTATTGGTAAGGCACAGCACAAAGTGCTATTTGCATATTGGATCTGCTTCAGGAATGCTATACAATGTATTTTAAAGTATATGTAAGCCCTAACTGAATTGTATTTAGTTTGCTGAATCACTGTGTACCATAAACAACTGTCAAGTTTTTTTTTTTTCCAATAAAATACTTCTTTTCACCTTTTTTTCATCCTTTATTACATCTCAGTGCTGCTGATCCCCCTCTCTTTACAGCCACTTCCTTTCTATATGTATTCAATTCAGGGATGGCTGAGTGGCATTTCTCAGAATTGGTAAGAATAAGGCTCCATTT
The DNA here is from genome assembly GCA_018402905.1 of Glandirana rugosa. Taxonomy (NCBI): domain Eukaryota; kingdom Metazoa; phylum Chordata; class Amphibia; order Anura; family Ranidae; genus Glandirana; species Glandirana rugosa. Next base: position 320,408 of record BLSH010334086.1, on the reverse strand, counting down.
ACTCGGGACGCTGTTTCAACCTCCCCTGAACATTTTATCTTGACAGCTAGAAACCGGCTTCTAAAACATCAGTTTTGCATGCCGCGTTTAGCCGCGTTCGCGTATAGGAGCGTTATTGAAATAAAAATTTTTTTTTTTTTGTTTTTAAATGGAGACGCCTGTAAACGAAACACTCCTAGACGCAAGTTACCGTGTTTAGGCACGTTTACAAGCTGAATAAAGCAAACGATAGCGAAAACTATATATCACCTGCGCAGTGGTAAGGAGAGGCGTGGAGCTGCTCGTATATGCACAAATATAGTGTCAATCACATGAAAAAAGCTGACTTAGAACCGCGCTACCACATAAAAGATATAAAATGCATTAAACATACATCCAACAAAAATTTAAATACATTTGCTTAATGGTGTTCAACTGCAAATATTATAATATAGAGTCCAAGTAATATGCACAATGGTATAAATCTCTATAGAAGTGACAAATGGTGCATAGAAGCAAATAGTGCATAAAAAGCAAAAAATCCCAAAAATAAATAAACAGTTCAATTCATTGAAATTGCTTAAAGTGTTCACAGTATTAATTATCTATATGTGATAATAAAGTGCTTTTAGTGTCTCATACACAAATATTATATAAGAAAGTCCCAAATATTATGCACCATAGTATGAATCCATATAAAAAACACTAGATAGATGGTGCATGAAAACATATAGTGCAAAAAAACAAAAAATTCCAAAGAAATTTAATAAAGTTCTCTCAATCACTCAAAGTTTTCACAGTGTAGATATTTAGTAGGCCTTGGAGGGGATATCAGGTCCACTATGTATTTAAAGTTCAGTGCAGTGATCAAGTAAGGGAAGGAAAGTGCATATTACATGAATCGATATAAAATCCAGAAAGCGGTCACACTCCTTCACCAAAGAGGCACCCCGTGTCACACCCTACTCACCAGATTTCATGGATCCCTATTACAGGGATCAGCAGCGCTTGTGTCACAAATCCTGCCTGCAAAGATGGTGGTAAACACAGCAGGACTGAGGACCTCAAGAGACGGGGGTAGAGCAAAAAAACCAAGGGGCTGGCATGGTGAAGTGCATAGTAAAAGGTTTATTGAGTAAAAACTCCTTTGCCAAAATTAAGATTCCATTAAAAAAAATGCAAGGAACGCCATCAGTGCGGGCATCTGCGTTCCAAAACCAGGGAGCGGAAATGACATGCATAACATCCGGTCACTCTTTCGCTCTACCCCGTCTCTTGAGGTCCGCAGTCCAGCTGTATTTACCACCATCTTTGCAGGCAGGATTTGTGACACAAGCGCTTCTGATCCCTGTAATAGGGATCCATGAAATCTGGTGAGTAGGGTGTGACACGGGGTGCCTCTTTGGTGAAGGAGTGTGACCGCTTTCTGGATTTTATATCGATTCATGTAATATGCACTTTCCTCCCCTTACTTGATCACTGCATGGAACTTTGAATACATAGTGGACCTGATCTCCCCTCTGAGGGCCACCAAATATCTACACTGTGAACACTTTGAGTGATTGAAAGAACTTTATTCAATTTCTTTGGAATTTTTTTTTTTTTTTTTTTTTGCACTATTTGTTGTTTCCATGCACCATCTAGTGTTTTTTATATGGATTCATATTATTCAAAAAGCAACGTGGTAATCAAAATAAATCAATAATGACTAGCAAATTGCAAGCAGCGCTTGAGCAGTCCTTAGCACCATACAATCTTCATAAATAGATCAAAGAACTGTCCATCCACTCAGAAATGTGATATTTTGAAGTCCTGGCCACCACCACACCTCGTGTGAAAATACTGGGAGGGAAGGCCCCCCAACGTAGAAAAACTCACCAGATATCACTGGATAACTCGCGTTCAGGTTTAAATGGAGTACACCACGTCAGTGCATGCGTGGTCAGGTTTCCCTCCTTGGTTGTGTCAGGCTGACACAACCAAGGAGGGAAACCTGACCACGCATGCACTGACGATTTAAAGAGGTGGAATAACAGAGGAAATGTTGTTGGGGATTACTCTGTGAGCCTGATCGCTACCATCTACCGTTTGAGTCCCAGTTATACACTGATTCAGGATTCGGATGTGTGTCCATTGAAGGAGTGGTGTACTCCATATAAACCTGAACGCGAGTTATCCAGTGATATCTGGTGAGTTTTTCTACGTTGGGGGGCCTTCCCTCCCAGTATTTTCACACGAGGTGTGGTGGTGGCCAGGACTTCAAAATATCACATTTCTGAGTGGATGGACAGTTCTTTGATCTATTTATGAAGATTGTATGGTGCTAAGGACTGCTCAAGCGCTGCTTGCAATTTGCTAGTCATTATTGATTTATTTTGATTACCACGTTGCTTTTTGATTATTGACATTTATAAGTAGCAGCTACAAGATAATTACTGTTGCATACAGTTTTGTGAAGTGATTTATCCAGGGCGCTGATACTTGTTACTAAGTTGTTGCAACAAAGTTACAAGGGTTCATAGGATTCATATTATTGTGCATAATTTTTTGGGACTTTCGTATATAATATTTGTGTATGAAGCACTTTATTATCACATATAGATAATTAATACTGTGAACACTTTAAGTGATTTCAATGAATTGAACTGTTTATTTATTTTTGGGATTTTTTATTTTTTATGCACTATTTGCTTCTATGCATCATTTGTCACTTCTATAGAGATGTATACCATTGCGCACAATTCTTGGACTCTATATTATAATAATTGCAGTTGAACACCATTAAGAAAATGTATTTAAAATTTTGTCTGATGTATGTTTAATGCATTTTATATCTTTTATGTGGTAGTGTTGTTCTAAGTCAGTTTTTTCACGTTTACAAGCTGTTTGGCGTTTCAAATGAACTGGCATCTGAACCCATTTTTTTTGCATTCCAAAAAAAGCCTCTAAACTCAACTGCGTGGAAACGACCCTGTGTAAATGTACTGATAAGATAACATAGAGGAGAGTTCGGGGGCAGCTAAAAAAAACACCCAAATGCCTCTAAACATTCGTTTACCAGCAGCAGTGTAAACAAGGCCTTATAACCATATATGTTGAAGCTACTGTATTTGTAGCCTCTATTGGAAGCCATTGTGACAGGTGACAACACAGCAGAATATCTGGGAGACAGGGACAGAGTGTTGTCACCCTATATTACAATGGCTGGATTGCCAGGTCTAATTACTTATATGAGGAGCAGAAGCGTAACTAGAACCTTCAGGGTCCCGGTGCAAGAAACTATGAAGGGCCCCCTGACCCCTGGCCAGGGACCTTCCCTCTTCCCACTGATCCTGGGACCCTTAACTCTTATCGCGGGTCCGTTTATTACGGTACCACAGCAGAGCCCTTTCACAAGTTCTGCAGCAGGCCCCTTTCTGCCATCTTCAGGCCTCCCCATGGTGGTGAAATGCCAGGGCCTGGTCACAATTGCAACCTTTGTAGTTCCCTCACTAGTGTCAGTAGTTTTTAATTTTGATTTTGATTTTATTATTTTTTTACCATTCCATTTTACTTCTTTTGCAAATTTATTTTTACAATTTTGGGGGGGCTTTGATGAGATAGCAGGGGTCTAAACAAACCTCAGCTCTCAATTTCCATCTGTGTAGCCTCAGCTGCACAGATTGAATAGACAGGAATAGCTGTGCACCAAACCTCCCATTCATTCAGAAAAGGAAGTATAATAAAAACAGTTTACTATGCTTCAGTTAAGAATGAACTAATTGGTACCAATCACTGACTCTGTTCATTCAGAAAAGGAAGGAGCCGGTAAATTACAAATTTAGGGACCCGTTCCCATCTCTCCATCATGACACATCTTCTACAGCAGCTGGCAGGAGGAAGAAGGGGGGAAGACAGCAACTCTGTGGGGGCAGGGAAGCACACAGGGACCCTGGGAACAGCAGAAGTAAACTGTATAGAGGAAAATGGAGGAGATTGGGTCCTCTAAATGCCACCCCCTGCCATCCCTCCTATTCGGTTGTACAAGGGAGGCACATAGGCCCCCTGGACCTTGGGGCCCGGTTGCAATTGCAACCCCTGCAACCCCTATTGTTGCGCCCCTGATGAGGAGTTAGTAAATGGGTTTACATATACTTTAATTATGGCTTTGTTGTCAAGTTGAAAATTATAATTAAAGTTGATGCATTGTTAAAATTCACACCTTACACAACTCAGCAGGGCATGTCAGCATTACGAAAGAAACTCATTCTTGCCAAGAAAAAATACACACTGCTTCTGAGCTCACTCACTAATGCCAAACTTAGGCACACTGATTCAGTAGAATTGTGTTTTTTTTTTTTTTTTTTTTTTTTTTTTA
>BLSH010334086.1:281046-303765 GCA_018402905.1 Glandirana rugosa | reverse complement strand
TAAAAGGTGAAGAACTAATCTCCAACTTGTGACGACTAACCGTAAGAGTTAAGGAACCTATAGAAGAATATAGGGACAGGACAAAATAAGTGAAGTTGATGGAAAAGGGCGTCTAGGAAACTGTTAGGAAAAGGAAAGGGGTACTGAGTCTTAGGTATTTGCAGTAACTGGAAAATATGTGTGTGTGAATAATGTTCGTTTGTCTAGTGTCCACTCCTACCAATGGAAATTATCGGTAGGTTTGGAGAAACACACTTGAATACACGTACAATAGTCCGGTTTTAGTGGTCCCATACATTTGAAAACTAGTCTCAGTAAACCCATCAAAGACAACAGTAATTCTAAATTTTTCTCATTTGTGTCAACTAACTATTATTGCCATTTTTCAGAGAATATGAATGAGAACACAAAAACATTTCTTTCACTCATGGTTAGTGTTTGGCTAAAGCCATTTATTATCAATCAACTGTGTTTACTCTTTTTAAATCTTAATGACAACAGAAACTACCCAAATGACTCTGATCAAAAGTTTACATACCCTGGTGATTTTGGCCTGATAACATGCACATAAGTTCACACAAAGAGGTTTGGATGGCTATTAAAGGTAACCATCCTCACCTGTGATCTGTTTGCTTGTAATAAGTGTGTGTGTATAAAAGGTCAATGACGTTTATGGATTCTGAGTCATGGGGAAAGGAAAAGGATTGTCAAAGGATCTGCGGGAAAAGGTAGTTGAAGTGAATAAAACAGGACAGGGATATAAGAAGATATCCAAGGAATTGAGAATGCCAATCAGCAGTGTTCAACCTCTAATCAAGAAGTGGAAAATGAGGGGTTCTGTTGAAACCAAACAACAGTCAGGTAGACAAACTAAAATTTCAGCCACAACTGCCAGGAAAATTGTTTGGGATGCAATGAAAAACCCACAAATAACTTCAGGTGAAATAAAGGACTCTCTGAAAACATGTGGTGTGATGTTTCAAGATGCACAATAAGGAGACACTTAAAGAAAGATGGGCTGCATGGTCATTTCGCCAGAAGAAAGCCATTACTACTCAAATGCCACAAAGTATCCCGCTTACAATACGCCAACAGCACAGAGACAAGCATCAAACCTTCTGGCACAAAGTCATTTGGAGTGATGAGACCAAAATTGAGCTTTTTGGCCACAATCATAAAAGTTACATTTGGAGAGGAGTCAACAAGGCCTGTAAAACACGGAGGTGGATCGCTGTTGTTTTAGGGATGTGTGAGCTACAAAGGCACAGGAAATTTGGTCAAAATTGATGGCAAGATGAATGCAGTATGTTCATCAGCCAGGAAGCTGCGCATGGGACGTACTTGGACATTCCAACATGACAATGATCCAAAACACAAGGCCACTTTGACCTGTTATTGGCTACAGCAGAATAAAATGAAGGCTCTGGAGCGGCCATCTCAGTCTCCTGACCTCAATATCATTGAGCCACTCTGGGGAGATCTTAAATGTGCAGTTCATGCAAGACAGCCAAAGATTTCCAGGAACTGGAGGCTTTTTGCCAAGAGGAATGGGCAGCTTTACCATCTGAGAAGATAAAGAGCCTCATCCACAAATACCACAAAAGACTTCAAGCTGTCATTGATGTTAAAGGGGGCAATACACGGTATTAAGAACTACTGGGGTGTGTAAACTTTTGGTCAGGGTCATTTGGGTAGTTTCTGTTGTCATTATGATTAAAAAAGAATAAACACAGTTGACTGATAATAAATGGCTTCAGCCAAACACTAACCAGGGAAAGCTTAGCATTCTAAAACCATCTGATACTGGACTAGGTAGAGTTTACTAGTGCTGTGAGCGATGGATTACCGATCTAATATGATCTCATCCTGTATTACAGAAAGGTTCCCGGCGGTGCTGTGAGGGGAAAGCTTAGCGTTCTAAAATGATCTGATACTGGACTAGGTACAATTTACTAGTGCTGTGAGGGATAGATTACCAATCTAATGTAATCTCACCCTGCATTACAGACAGGTTCCTGGTGGTGCTGTGAGGGGAAAGCTTAGCGTTCTAAAACCATCTGATACTGGACTAGGTACAGTTTACTGGTGCTATGAGGGACAGATTATTGTTCTAAAATCATCTCCTAATGCTATAGGGAGAGGTTTCTGCTGGTGCTGAGAGGGACAGATTATTGTTCTAAAATCATCTCCTACTGCTATAGGGAGAGGTTCCTGCTGGTGCTGTGAGGGACAGATTATTGTTCTAAAATCATCTCCTAGTGCTATAGGGAGAGGTTCCTGCTGGTGCTGTGAGGGACAGATTATTGTTCTAAAATCATCACATACTGCTAGAGGGAGAGGTTCCTGCTGCTGGTTTTGAGGGACAGATTATTGTTCTAAAATCGTCACATACTGCTAGAGGGAGAGGTTCCTGCTGCTGGTGTGAAGGACAAATTATTGTTCTAAAATCATATCATACTGGTGTAGGGAGAGGTTCCTGCTGCTGGTGTGAGCGGTGCATTTCTTGCACAAAAATAAAAAGTGTGTCTACGTTGCTGTTTTCCAAAAAAAAAGAAGAATTTATTATTCCTTTTTTTTGTATTAATAAATCGTGCTACATAGTACATTTGCGGCCAGAATGAGGATAGCGTCAAATAAGGTACGTGGTCGTGGTGCTGCTGGTGTTGGTGGTGTTGGTGAAGTTCCTGTTGCAAGAAGAGGAGGTGGTCGATTTGTGCCAGCTACACGCACAAGTGAAACACCTTCTTCAGGTGAGAGTAGCCGACAGAACCTTCAACGTTATATGGTAGGCCCGAATGCCGCTCAACGAATGGTGAGGCCATAACAAGTACAGGCGATAGTAGATTGGGTGGCTGACAATGCCTCCAGTTCCTTCACATTGTCTCCCACCCGGTCCCTTGATGAAAGCTCAGAGTTAGCACCTGAACCCCATGGCCATCTGTCTTTCACCTCAGCCCCTTGTAAATCAGCCAAGCAGTCTAAGCCCCAAGTCATGCAGCAGTCTCTTATGCTTTTTGATGACTCTCCTGGTGTGCTTTCCATGGGCCATCCACATAGCCCTGCCCCAGAAGTGGAAGACATTGAGTGCACCGATGCCCAACCACTTCTGTTGCAGGATGAGGAAATGGAAACACCAGCGCAGCACATCTCTGATGATGACGAAACACAGGTGCCAACTGCTGCATCTTTCCACAGTGTGCAGACTGACAAGGAGGGCAGTGGTTAAGGGTGGGTTGAAGATGATGTGGAGGAGGATGATGAGGTCCTAGACCCCACATGGAATGAAGGTCATGCGAGTGACGTGTGCAGTTTGGAGGAAGAGGTGGTGGTCGCACAGAGGCACCAACACAGCAAAAGGGGAAGCAGGTTGCAAAAGCGGAGCGAGCGTCCCCTAGACAGTATGCCTGCTACTACCCACCTCACCCAGGGACCTAGCACACCAAAGGCAGCTCAAAGGCGTTCCCCAGCGTGGCAGTTCTTCAGACAATGTGCTGACGACAAGACACGAGTGGTTTGCACGCTAAAGCGAGGCATAAATGTTCTAAACCTGAGCACAACTTGCATGACCAGGCATCTAAATTCAAAGCACGAGCTGCAGTGGAATAAGTACCTCAAAATCCAAGAAAGGTCTCTGCCTCCTCCTGCTTCCTCTTCTGCTGCTGCCTCGGCCTCTTCCTCCACCTCTACAGTGCCAGTGTCACCTGCCATCCAGCAAACAGACGATGTGACAGCAATGCCACCATGTCCGCCATCGTCCCCAAGCATTTCCACATGGTCCCATGGAAGCTTACAGCTCTCCATCTCCCAAACACTGGAGAGAAAGAGGAAGTACCCCCCTACCCACCCGCGATCCCTGGCCCTGAATGCCAGCATTTCAAAATTCCTGGCCTTTGAAATGCTGTCATTCCGTCTATTGGACAAGGACAGTATTAAAAACCTGATGGCGGTGGCTGTCCCACAGTACGTGGTTCCCAGCCACCACTACTTTTTCAGGCGAGCCATCCCTTCCCTGCACAAACAAGTCAGGGACGAGATCAAGTGTGCACTGCGCAACGCCATCTGTGGCAAGGTCCACATAACTACTGATATGTGGACCAGTAAGCACGGGCAGGGACGCTATATCTTGCTAACTGCACACTGGGCAAATGTAGTGGCGGGTGGGCCTGAGGCGGCTAGCCGTTTGGCTCATGTCCTTCCGCCGCCGAGGATTGCAGGGCATTTCTCTTTGCCTCCTGTTGCCTCCTCCTCCTACTGCTCTTCCTCCTCCTCTTCTACCACCTCCTCATCCGCTCAGCGTAACACCTTCACCACCAACTTCAGCACATCCAGGGGGAAACGACAGCAGGCTGTTTTAAAACTGATATGTTTGGGCGATAAACCCCACACTGTGCAGCAGCTGTGGACAGGCATTTAACAACAGACCAATGAGTGGTTGTTGCCACTGAGCCTCAAGCCCGGCCTGGTGGTGTGCGATAATTGGCGAAATCTCGTAGCAGCTCTGGGCCTAGCCGGCTTGACGCACATTCCTTGCCTGGCGCATGTGCTGAATTTGGTGGTGCAGAAATTTCAAAAAAACTACCCGGATATGTGAGAGCTGCTGCAGAAAGTGTGGGCCGTCTGTCCGCGCTTTCGGCGTTTTCACACTGCTGCTGCTCGCCTGTCTGCGCTGCAGCTGAACTATGGCCTTCCCGCTCTTGCATGCGGCTTGCATGCGGTATGCCCACAAGGTGGAACTCCACCTTGCACATGCTGGAGAGACTGTGCGAGCAGCAGCAGGCAATAGTGGAGTTTCAGCTGCAGCGCGCACGGGTCAGTCGCTCTGCGGAACAGCACCACTTCACCACCAACAAGTGGGCCTCCATGCGAGACCTGTGTACCATATTGCGGTGTTTCGAGTACTCCACCAACATGGCCAGTGCCGATGACGCTGTTCTCAGCGTTACTATCCCACTTCTATGTCTCCTTGAAAAAACATTTCGGGCGATGATGGAAGAGGATGTGGCACAGGAGGAAGAGGAGGAGGAAGAGGGGTCATTTCCATGGTTATCATGCCAGTCATTCAGAAGTGGCTTGGAGGGTGGGTTCTTGCAGGCCAGGTAAAAAGTTTTCAAGCCAGGGCACAGTTCTGGAAGATGAGGAAGATGATGAGGAGGAACCGTGTTCACAGCAGGGTGGCACCCAACGCAGCTCGTGGGTATTACTGGAGCGTGGCTGGGGGGATAGGGAGGACACAGATGATACACCTCCCACAGAGGACAGCTTGTCTTTGTCTCTGGGCAGCCTGGCACACATGAGCGACTACATGCTGCAGTGCCTGCTCAATGACAGCCGAGTTGCCCACATTTTAACATGTGCTGATTACTGGGTGGCCACCCTACTGGAACCCCGTTACAAGGATAACGCGCCGTCCTTAATTCCCTCACTGGATCGTGATCGGAAGATGCGCGACTACTAGAGCACGCTGGTAGACACACTGCTGAGGGCATTCCCAAATGATACCGAAGGCGGAGGAGGAGGAAGAGGTCACCAACGCTGCTGTGGCACCACCAGCACCTCCGAAGGCAGGGTTAGCATGGCCGAAATGTGGAAAAGCTTTGTCAGTAGCACGCCACAACAAACAGCACCACCAGCTGATAGGCAACGTCTTAGCAGGAGGCAGCATTTCAGCAACATGTTGGAACAGTATGTGTGCACACGCCTATATGTACTCACTGATGGGTCTGCCCCATTCAACTTCTGGATCTCCAAATTGTGCACATGGCCTGAGCTTGCCCTTTATGCCTTGGAGGTGCCGGCCTGCCCTGCAGCCAGTGTATTGTCTGAACGTGTGTTTAGCACGGCAGGGGGCGTTATCACAGACAAGCGCAGCCGCCTGTGCACAGCCAACGTGGACAAGCTAACATTTATTAAAATGAACCAGGCATGGATCCCACAAGACTTGTCTGTACCTTGTGCAGAATAGACATTTAGACCGGCCTCTCACAACCATTGGTATACTTGTTTTTTTTTTTTAATATGCCTCAATATTTTGGGGGCTACCCCAATTAGAAAAAAAACAAACAAACAAAAAACAGTGTTGGCTACCTCCTCCTCCTCCACCGCCACTTCCACCTACACCGTCACGGCCTAGTCAACCTCTAGGCTCCTACTCCACATCCACCTCCTCCTCCCATTTTTATTTTTTTTATGTGATTTTAAGTTATTTCCCTATCCACATTTGTTTGCAGGGCACTTGTCCTACTCTTATCCCCATTTTGCTTCCTTTTGCAGCCCTCTAGCCCTTTCCAGGACTTTTTTAGAGCCATTTTTGTGCCCAAAAGTACGGGTCACCATTGAATTCAATGGGGTTCAGGGTCAAGTTCGGGAACCAAACCCAAACTTTTGCGCAAAGTTTGGCCAAACCAACGAACCCCAACTTCCAGGTGTCCGCTCAACTCTACTTGTAAACTTTTATATGTATGAAGATTTTAAGAAAACAATTTCATTTGTTTTGTTCTAGAGTTCCACATTTATTTAGATTGTTTGGTTTGCCAAATTTCTGCTGTCTGTTATTCTAAGAATTAGTGTATGTGCTAGTCTATAATTGCTTGCTGCAGGTAGGATTAAAGAGTAAACCAGGGATGGTGATGTCTGTTTATTCCATAATCCATCCAACAAGTCAAACATCAGCTTTGTGTTTACATCCCCATTACCTAGTAATGCGTCTGTGTGACCAAGCTGTGTTTGTCAGCAGTCTCTCGAGAACACACTCTGCTACCAGGGAAATCTCTGTTATATTTATAGATAGATATCCCTAGATGACACCATTCTAACTGCACCACGTGTGCTCCTGCTGCACTACCTTTTCACTATGCTGCAAACAAAGCAATTATTTCTGAATTGAAGAAGATCTGCGCATTTCTAGAGATAATTGGATAATAAAGGTTTGCATTGCAGCTCAAAGTGAGTTCTCAGGGGCAGCATAAGCCTGTAGAGTAGGTCAAGCACAGGTTTGCCAACCTATATAATTTCTTTTTTATTCTTTAAATCTGAAAAACCCTTTGTCCAGCTCTTTAAATAGAGCAGCTCTTAATGCAATGCTTGCCTTCAATCTGTTGCTGTTCCCCATGCCTCTTAGAAAGTTCTGTCCACCAGAAGATGGCGCTCCTCTTCTAGGTTTGACAGCCAGTGTCCTTCTTCAATCCACTTCCTGTGAGTGTGGGCTGTTGTGGATCATCACGCAGGGCTGAACTCACACTAATGCAGCAAATGTTGATCGCACATCATTACATGAGTATCGATCAGTACTGCAGTATGGACTGCAATCCACTGCTGGTGGAGCAAAAAATGAGGGGCCTCTGATGTAAATGAACTGGCCAAGAAGACATCTGGAATTAAAGGCAAAGTAGGGTCAAAGCTCTTTAGGCCCCACTTCTCCTGTGGGTCACAAGAGTGCACTTCGTTTTGCACTCCTGTGATCTGTTTTCAACCGACAGCCAGCCAAAGTCCCCTATCAGCTGAAGTCACTCAGCCAGTCCAGACTCTGAAGAGATCCTGACTTTAATGTAGGGATCCATTCTGATGACTGCACTGGCAGCTGACTCTTCCTCTTAGCGAGCCTTCCAGAATCCGGCACTCCAGTGAGGGCTAGAGGTGCAAAGTAGAGAGCCGCTGACTGCTGGGTCAGCTTTTTAGGTGGCACCCTTGCCCTTTCCCTAAAGCAGCATAAACGTTCAGGCTGGGTTCACATATGAACCGCATGCGGCTCACAGCAGGGGTCCGGTGCGTCCTGGTTCACCGTTTCAGGTCCGATTTCAGTCTGAATTTTGGGCTGATTTCGGACCTGAAACGGACCAAAAGTCGCACAGCGTTTTTGTGAAAAACGCACTGGAACTTCTGCGGAGATATGTGAACTGGCTCCATAGAGAACCGGTCAAAATCTCCTGCTATTGCACATTGGGTGCGGGGAACCCGCATCCAATTCGCAATGGTGTGAACCCAGCCTAAAAAAACAAAACAAAGGGGGATTGAAGTTAGAGATATTCTTATCCTTCTCTCATCTTCCATTTCCAGCACCAAGGGGAGAGTCATTCATCCTTTGTCTGGCATAATCTGGGAAATGTAAAGTGCTCCTGGACCAGCTCTGTGAGGTCAGCTGACCCCGCTGAAGTCTGCAGCCCGCTGTCTGCTGAAAACGGGTCACAGGAGTGCAGAATGAACTGCACTTCTGTGACACACAGGAGAAGTACAGCTAGACAAGCTTTGGCTGTACTTCTCCTTTAACAGGCATGCCCTGTTGTGGTAGGGCAGCCCGTTCATTAGAAATAAGCCGCCGTTGTATAACAACAAATGAAAAAACATGCATGATTTTTTTTTTTTTGAATGCACAGCGCATCACAACGCATTGTATTTGCATTATGACATTCTGCTGTGCGTTGCACTCTACTGTACAGTGAATTGGAGTTCAGTTCACAATGTACCATAATACACCACATATAGAGCTGGTATGTTGGCATGCATTTTGACATGTCAAATCGCATGCCAAATTTGCGGCAATTGCCAGCAATGGCACCACCCTAATCGGTACGATGCTGCATTTGCGGCACTCCACCGATTTTCAAAAATAGTTTCTGTACTACTTTTGGCGATTTCCATTGACATCTGTGCAGAAACCCGCACAGATGTCTCTGAAATCGCACCTAAAGTCGGGACTGATGTGTGAATGAAATGGTGCGACCCCGCACCATTTCATTCCCGCATCAATGTTGAACCTAGGCTAATATTGCAACAAAGTTGTCTATAGGTTTTAAAGAGTGTTCAATCTTCTGTACCCAACATGACATCATGTAAAATGTTTGTTTTCTGCATTGAGGTTCCCTTTAACCAAGTGAATCCCTAATTAGACATAAACAACTCTATTATAAATTGCACTAATTAGTGACAACACTGCCAGGCAGAGTTTTCCCAGTAAGCCCAGTGATGTCTGTAGAGATTTAGGAAAAATGACTAAGCATATGAAAATAGCTCTTCTAATGAAAACAGATTACTGTATTTCTAGACATATGTGGTATTAAAAGCGCAAAATATTTACTGTGAACACATTATCTGTTATGTCATTCAACAGCAAAGCTTTACTTTAATTTAAAAATATTTAAAAGAATGTACAATATCCATTTTCTACTGAGATATTCATGCATTTGCAAGTGTCTCTGGGAAATTATTCTTTCTTTTCCAGTTTAAAATTTTAATACTTCAGCGCCTAGGATCACTTGAGGGAACGGTATTAACAATTAATACACAGACTGAAAGTGTTACTCAGAGGCACTATACCAAAAGTGCTCTCACCAGATGATATGGCCAGTTGCAGTGACCCAATGTTAAATGTCCACAAATAAGAAAATATATATAATAAATCACCGCGCTTAGCCAAACGTTCAATCTATAAAGTCTGTTTGCATAGTCCTTTGAACTCCTATATAGCAGGAAATAAACCAGTATAGGTCACCCCCCACTGTGACGGCAAACGTGCTTGTGCTCAACAGGACATAAGGGCTTGCTGTGCCCCACGTGGATGTACACTCACCCCCACTCCAGTGACCACCTATCTCTAGCTTGGTCTGATAAAGCTTAGCGAGGGTGTCCCCAATGGGCTCTTCCGGTGGGTACGCTCCAGCAGTTACTCCATTGCATGCATCACCTTTGGTATGAAAAGAGAAACTTTCATAGTGCAAATAATGTTTTCCAAAATGTATTCACCATAAAAACATAATAAAATCAGATAAAATGTAAACTCACATTTGCGGGTGCCTGTAAGTCCTGGCACCTGAACGTAAGGGCAGCCGATTTGCTTAATGGAGAAATCAGCCCGTTTTGGTGTATGAACTCCAATCGTGTATGCCGGCTCCTGTGTATTTCCCCATCTAGGCCCTTATATATATTATATATATTTTCTTTCTTTTCCAGTGTCAATTTTAGCCCTGGTTCACACTGACAAGAAGTGACATGTCAAATCTCATGCCAAATCGGCGACAATAGCCGGCAATGGCACTGTCCTAATTGGTGCGACGCCGCACTTGCGGCGCTGCACCAATTTCAAAAAGTAGTTATTGTACTACTTTTTGGGATTTCCAGGTTTGATTTGCATAGGCATCTGTGCAGAAACCCGCACAGATGTCTGTGAAATCGGCGCTGAAATCGGGACTGACATGTGGGAATGAAATCTGAACTCGCACCATTTCATTCCCGCACTTGTGTGAACCTGGACTAAATCTGATGTGCAAACCAGGCTAAGATTCAGAATCATGCTTTTGCTTAAAGGGCTGTTCCAGAGTTTTTTGTGTTTATTAAAAGTCAGCAGCTACAAAAAGTGTATCTTCTGACTTTGACACCTCAATGGTCGGGCAATCTTCTGGGACTTGCGATGTGTTTGAGAAGATTTCAGGGAGGAAGGTGGAGAGGAGAACTTCCTAGGCAATCCGAGCAGAAGTGGGAGCGGGTACCTGTCAAAACTAGGTACCTGCTCCCCCCCCCAAAAAAAATGACATGCCAAATGTGGCATAGGAGTGGGGGGAGGCGTGCTTAAAGCAGAACTTCCCCTTTTGGGTGAAGCTCTGCTTTAAGGTGGTTGTAAACCCTTACGTATACTTTGTGAAGTGACTGGCCTCAGGTGATACACAGAGATGATATATAAGGTGTACCTGTTTATCTACAGTACTCTCTTCTTTACATGCATTCAAATTCCAAGTCACTCAATGGCGTTCGTACCATATAGAGAGAAAGGGATCCGCAATAGCGTAATTCCGATTTTTATTATCTATAAAATAAGGGTGCCAAATGGCTACTTGCATCAATTCAGAAATGACAAGCGTTGTACAACATAAGCATAGCGGTAACCCGTGCTTCCGGGATCACATGGGGGTGCGATGACGCCAATGAGTGGCTCCGCCCTACATGTTTCGTCACAACTGACGTCTTCCAGGGGCCCCTTTTATATATAATAAAAATCGTAATTACACTATTACGGATCCCTTTCTCTCTATATGGTATGAACCCCATCGAGTGACTGGTGTAAGGAGATCGACCTAACGAGATCTGACTAGTGATTATGCCCGCAGAGGCTATCTGTCCACGCTTGTGACCATACCTAGAGATAGGTGGTCATCCAGTTCCGGTAAGGACCCTCAGTTACAGTGTGGTGTCCTCACGGCCCCTCCTCCTCCCCTCCTTTCTTCAACACCTGGTGGAAGGATCCCTATAGTGCTTCTTAAGAACATATGGACTTTTTTATCTGTTCACTGGAACTTACTCATAACTTCTTTTTTATCACCTATTGAACACACATCGATTTGCATTTGCACTTTTTGCACTTTATACCATAGAGGACTTAAATTATTAGTATTCTTCTGCATTTATGGTTACTTGTATATAACTCATATTGAGTACATATCAATTTTCATTTGCACTTCTTTTTATTTTATGCCACAGATGATATGCTCTTATCATTTGCACCATTCATGAATTTACGGTTACTTGTATAATACCCATATGTGATATTTATGGTGTCTATATAAGTTATTTTCACTTCACAGACACTTTTTACCTCCATGAGTTTGTGATTAGCGCAATCTATTTACTTATATATTCTTGCCTTTCCAAGAGGATATCCTTGGGCAGATTGCAGCTTCTTTCAATTTCATCTTTGTGTAAGGTTGTTTATCATTCGATTACTATAGCGTGGTATATCTTTTTACTTTTTTAAATGAACGCAAAGGGCCACAGTTTTTTGACCCTAGAGCAAGGGTATGCAACCTTGGCACCCAAGCTACGATGAAACTACATATCCTATCATGCCTCTGCCTCTAGTCATGTCTACGGCTGTCAGAGTCTTGCAGTGGGTCATGGGTAGTTCCACAACAGCTGAAATGCCAAGGTTGCCTACGAGGCTATGCCTGCTCTAGAATATGCATGAGCTTGGTAGAACATTACAATATCAGTTCCTTCAGGGGCAGAGACTAAAGGAATGGTTCAATGTACTCTGTACAGTGCTGCCTAATATGTTGCCTCTATATAAATATGGCAAATAAATAATATAAAGATGTAAAGCACTGGAAGATACTGCTTAAAAGAACCATTGCTCTGCACAATTGTACAATAATTGGCGATATTACATAAACATAAATATTTTTCTGCATATGAAAGGATTTTGGATCAAACAACACAGTAAGGAAATACGCAGTTATTTTAGGAATGACTCAGTATTTGGCCAATCATTTTTCCTGCAGAACATTCCTGATGTGAATCCCCAGTGTGAGATTTCCTTTAATTGTATTGCTATAGCAGCAATAATCATTTTTGCGCAGTCTGTCAGCATGTCTCGGTGAATTATACACAGATTTTTTTTTTCTCTGTTTCTCTGCAATTCTCAGATTACTTTGTGTATCTCCTGTCTGCAGGAGATAAAAATGAGGCTACTTCTGCTCTACTGCCCAGAGATCTTTGTGACCACATGGTTTTGTATTCTCTGTATAAAAATATATAATTATATTTTGCATATAGCTGAATTTATAGGTTCTTGCTGATGTATTTACAACTAATATTTTATCCTCCCAAATTGCACCTTTGTGAATCTGCACAAATTATGTTAAAATCCTAGTCTGCTAGGACATACTTGCTCATCAATTGCTTCTGTTATCAATGGCAAGTGGTTAAGAATGAATAATATTGCACAGCCGTTAGTTTGCTAAGACCAGTTCATTTATCCCTGCTGTACATCTAATACTTAAAGTGCACAGACAATTGAGATTAAAGTGCTTAAAGCGTTTGTTAACCCAAAAAAAAAAATGCTGCTCCTGTCTCTTTAATGTGCAGTTAGCAGCATGGTGCTTTTGCTTTTTAAATTATCCCCCTGTATCCCCTAAAATATCTGTTTGATAATGCCAGGTCATGACCCCCCCCTGTACTGACTACCCCTGTTTATAGCTTATCTTGAGAGCCCGTGGTCTATGCAGGCTATGTCATTCCCTGATTCCCAGGTCATTCTCCTATCTCCTGTGTGCCTGTCTTCAACTCCCCCCCGCTTCCTTCCTCTTCCTCTTGTAGCTTCTCCTCTCTGCTCTCATAATTAACTCTAAGGCCTCATGCACACAGGACATTTTTTGATTGTTTTACAGCAGCTGTTTTCAGCTGCAGACATTTTTTTCTACAGCCATTAAACCCTTCATCATGTTATCCTATGTGTTCATGCACACACAGGCTGTTATCAACTGTTTTTAGCAGTGACGTTTTTGAACTGTAAAAAAACCCAAGACCAGAGGGTCCTGAGAGACATTTTTCAGCTGTAAAAATGCTCACTAATGCCCACTAACGCCACTCACCAACGTTTTTGGATGTTTTGTGTCCATTGAAAAAAGAATACAAAAAAAAAAAAGCCCATTGATGCCAGCGCTAAAAAACGCACATTAACATTCACTGACGCTCATTAATGCTTAAAAAAATCACTGATAAGCTACTGACGTTTTAGGACACTTTTTTAACGTCCTGTGTGCATGAATCCTAAGGCCTCATACACACGGGCATTTTGTAATGCCACGTTTTTGGGAGTTTTTTGCAGCTCTCCATGTTATTCAATGGCCCTCTAAAAACGCTGACGTTTTTGAGCAGTATAGGGCGTCGGTGTTAGTGAGCTGTAGCTAGAACCCACGGCCAGCGCGTTCTGAAGCTGCAGCGTCATGGCGTTTTTGACTCCAAGCCGGCAAAACGCTCAATAACATTGCTTAACACAGCGTTAAGCCTCGTCAGGCGTTCTATTCTAAATCAATGGTTCCCTATGGGAGCCTATTGATTTGAATAGAAGCCGCACCAAAGCCGCCTGGCATGCTAGGAAAGGGGGTGGGGACGAGCGAGCGCCCCCCCCCCTCCAGGACCGTACCAGGCCGCATGCCCTCAACATGGGGAGTATTGGTGTTTTGGGGCAGGGGGGGCTCTGCGCCCCCCACCCCAAAGCACCTTGTCCCCATGTTGATGGGGACAAGAGCCTCTTCCCGACGACCCTGGCCGTTGGTTGTCGGTGTCTGCGGGCGGGGGCTTATCGGAATCTGGAAGCCCCCTTTAATAAGGGGGCCCCCAGATGCCGGCACCCCCACCCTATGTAAATGAGTATGGGGTACATTGTACCTTACCCATTTACCTGGGGGAAAAAAAGTGTACAAAAAAAACACTACACAGCTTTTTAAAATATTTTATTAAATCAGCTCCGGCGTCTTCTCCCCTCTCTTCTCCCTCGTCTTCTTTCTTCGGCTCTTTTGCGGGGTCTTCGGTCTTCTGCGGGGTCTTCTGCTCTTTTGCCGCTGTCTACCCGGCTAGCTTCTCCTGCTTCTGCTTCTTCTTCTTCTTCTTCTCCTCCTGGAGATGTTGACTTGTCGCTCTCTTCCACTCGAATGCCGGGTCCGTGCTGCGCGGTTGCCTTATATTGGCATGGGATGGGGCCACACGATGACGTCATCATTAGCCCCACCCTCATGATGTCACATCCTGGGGCGGGGCATCACATCACAGCTTACATCCTGTACATACAATATCCGCCTGTGTCTATGTCCTCAATGTCTATAGGCATTTAAATGTAACCAACAAATGAAATAGGAATAGGACAGTGAAACAAAACACATTCAAGTACCATATTTGCCATTTTTGGAGTTACTGACAGCCATAGCAAACAGGAAGAGACATGTTGCGAAAACTCTGTAGCCAATCATTAATTGTTACATTTTCTTACCAGAAAAGAGAACTTTTCTTATACCAAACATGCACAACATTTAGTCAAGTTGACAAAAAGACTTGAGTGGGCCTTGATGGCACCCAATTCAAGCAAGGATGGATGAACCATTCACTGCTCCTCGTTCTCTGTGAAAAATGGACACATTCATTGTTAGTCTGTTGTCTCTTTGCGATTTGTAGGTTTTGGAGATGCATCATCAATATGGATTTTTAGTTCGATTTATCCTGAACAGTTGATGTTTTGGGAAAATGTACCAAAAATGTTATCTGCTAAAGCCGGTTTTCTCTTAGAAGTTATGTTGGTCCTCTGTCCTAGTATATACAGTACTCTTTGCCAACTGATAAAGACAAAATAGGAAGCATATCAAATTGCTTGTTATCTTTTGATGGCATAATTTATTTATTTATTAATATCATTTCACTTTGCAGGGCTGCTTAATATTAAGTGATGAGTTAAACCACACGTCTTTGGTTCTTGGAGCCAGACTTTCTGGAGCTACTATACGAATTTTCAAACACAACAGTAAGTATCTTTTACAGTTCACTCTGGGGCTCCAGGGGAATTAGGTGTTTGCTTTTATTTTCAGTGTAAAATAAATTACTACTAGATTGTGAAACCTACGACTAATGGACTTTCAAAGTTATTACAATTTGTGTCCTTCCATTTCACAGAATACTTATTATTTGTAATTAGTGGCTTTATTCTTTTTTGTGCAATTGTAAGAAGTGGACAAATTACGGTAGTAGTCATTACAGGTGTGGTAAAAAGACTTCCATATCAAGACACCTGTTGGGCTCCAATAAAAGGAACACTTTTCTAATATATACTAGTTCTAGGGTAGTAACCCAGTAAATACATTTAGTCTCAGAACTAGTGTTTTGCACCACTGAACCATCTGGCCCGGTTCAGACTGGTGTGACAAGCTCTCTGACTCTGAGAGCACATGTCGCAAGGCATGTAAAAATCTATGAGAGCTGTCTTATATCGAACTGTCAGTCCGACTTTGGAAAAGGTTCCTGCAATACTTTGGTCCGACCTCTGTCCAATTTCTTAATTGATTTGGATCTGACATTGCAGGAAGATTACACATGCATTCCCTGAAGTCCCTTCTAAAGTCTCGTACACATGGGACGACGATCGTATACAACAGGTCGTATGAACGACCGTTGTATGCGAAATCGATCGTTCGTATGCGCGATTAGAACAGCCGACATACGATGGACGTACAAGGGGAGTTGTAGGAGCAGACTAGAAAACTTGGTCGTACCAACAAGCGGTCATACGACCATTGTATCTTGTGTACAGAGCAGTTGGTACAACAAGATGTATTGTGCAAAAAACGCATGCTCCGAAGTCAGGAACGGCCGGATGCTAATTACATGCACCTGAACGTTCTTCTGTGCTCGTACGATCGTGTAGTGCAGTCAGTATGCAAGTTACATTATGCAACATACGATTGGAGACGATCGTACGTACGATTGTCATCCCGTGTGTACGAGGCTTAAGTCACGCCGAAGTCACGCAACTTTCATGTCTGAGCAGTGTGAACCTGGGCTGAGATGGCTTTACAGCAGAAAGGGGCAACGTTTATAATGACTACCTGCAACTTAATATTGCCTGGTATCTTGGTCATTGATGTTTTTGGCTTCATGTACACTTGAATTACTTTCACCGCCAGCTATGGTAAAACGTGGCAAAATTGCGCCGTGATTTTATCGTGGTTTTGCGGGCAGCAATGAAAGCGTTCCTATCCTGAACACAATTCCTCTGCGTTCAGAGGTTAGGGGAGGTTGAACCTCCTCTAAGCCCTGCTGCTCCTAAATGATCCTAAAAGCCTATGTGTACATTGACACACAGGCTTTTATAGAGTTGAGTTTAGGAGCTTTGGCAAAAAAAAAAAGCCAAAAGCTCCTAAACTTAAGTTTAGGAGCTGCTAGTGTACACGGAGCCTAAAAATGGAGCTGGTGCAGGAGGAATGACCTTGAGATTGCCAATTAATAGTATGTTTAATCAAACAAATAAATATTGCCCTAAGCCAGGGATGCCCAACCGATGGCTCACGGGCCACATGTGGCCTGCAGCACCCTTTGATGTGGCCCACCACCAGATCATGGGTCTCCGACTCACTATCCCCGAGCACCATTATGCAGAACAGAGCCCGCGCTACAGGAAGCATGCGGCTGCAGTAGAGCGCAGATCCGCTGCTTTCTGTATTGCTCCCGTCAGAGGCGGAGTTCATTTGTTATCACTCCGCCTCTGACGGCCTGCGCTATACAGGAAGCATCGGCTCTGCTCTCTACTGCAGCTGCATGCTTCCTGTAGCGCGGGCTCTGTTCTGCATAATGGTACACGTGGATAGCGGGTCAGAAACCCAGGATCTGGTGGCGGACCACATCAGAGGGCTCGGTTATGCAGTGCACACATCAGTGAGTATTAACTCTCTTTTTCCATACTCGGCAGTGTACCCACCATTTTATTAGCCAGTGTACCCACCAGTGATCCAGCCAGTGTACCAGCCAGTGTACCAGCCAGTGTACCTACCAGTGTATCCGTCAGTGTACCGGCCACTGTACCCGCCAGTGTACCAGCCACTGTACCCGCCAGTCTACCAGCCACTGTACCCGCCTGTGGACCTGCCAGTGCACCAACCAGTGTACCTGCCACTTTACCAGCCAGTTACCCGCCGGTGTACCAGCCAGTGTACCTGCCACTGTGCCAGTCAGTGTACCCACCAGTTACCAGCCAGTGTACCCGCCAGTTACCAGCCACTGTACCTGCCAGTTTACCTGCAGTGTACCTACCAGTGTACCTGCCACTGTACCATCCAGTGTACCTGCCACTGTACCAGCCAGTGTACCTGCCACTATGCCAGCCAGTGTACCCACCACCGTACCAGCCAGTGTACCCACCACTGTACCACCCAGTGTACCCAGAACTGTACCAGCCAGTGTACCTACTAGTGATACCTGCCAGCAGTACCCTCCAGTGATACCTGCCAGTGATAACCGCCAGTGATACCTGCCAGCAGTACCCACCAGTGATATCTGCCAGCGGTACCCACCAGTGATCCTGGCAGCCCTACCCACCAGTGATATCCGCCAGCAGTACCCACCAGTGATATCCGCCAGCAGTACCCACCAGTGATCTGCCAGCCATAGGACAGGAGGGACAGCCAGCAGCTGCCAGCAGTAGCCGCCAGCCTTACCCACCTGGGAAACAGCAGCAGCCTGCGGGAATTGTGGGGAAGTGAAGATTATGGTCAGTTTTTAATTAAAATGAAATAGCAGTGAACATATCTGTTCTCTACACTGGTACATTAGCTACACTGGGCTGCCTTCAAACTGATTTGTAAGTGTAGTGCAGTGCACCTGCGGGTTACCTGCACTGAGCCATAAACTTCTGTTATTACCTGTGGGTTTGATGAGCTTTCAGAATGTGCACCACACCTGCAGGACATAGAATTTTATGGCAAAGGGCAAGTAATCCGCAGGAAAGCCACAGGTGCACTGCGCTGCACCCACGGTGCAGGTAAACAGCGCATCAGTGCGATAGCAGCCTTAGACCCCTTTCACCTGATAGGTCCTATCAGGTCAGCTCGTCCGTTTTTCAGGCAGACCCAGTTGAACCCACCATTCACCTCTATAGAGCAGCAGATGTAAACGGACTTGTGTCTGTTTACACATGCCTACCTCCAATCCAATCCATTATAAAAAAAACAAAAGGGGATCTGTCTCCTTCTGTCTGGAGGGATAGGACTGGAGGGCCCATTGAGTAGAGCGGGCTGTGTCTGTGTTTGCTCTACATATGCAGAGTGGACACAGACCTGTCATCCGCCCGATCAGCTCATTGTGGCCCGCGACCGCTTACCAAGTTGCTAAAGTGGCCCTCGATCCTCAAAAGGTTGGGCACCCCTGCCCTAAGCGATCAATCCCAATCTAAATACAGTAATGTACAGCTTGCCCACAACTGAAAGCACAGGAGGGTTAGTTCAAAAATAGTGTTGTAATCCCATCCATAGAGGTAAGCTAAATTCAGTACAATTGTGCTGCTGGATTACAAAATGTTTCCACAAGATACTAAAGGAAACAGATTTGTTAAAAAAGTAAACAAATGAAAAGCAAAAGGTTTTAGATCAAAATGAACCTTGTAGGTGGTTCAGTCTTTCAGTACTATAATCTTATCACAACCACTCACAGTTTCTGGTGATAATGGGCTTCAGGCTGCCCACTCAATTCAGTCTGGGGGGGGGGGGGGGGGAGCGCATCTGTGGATAAAAGAAGAGGGTGGAGGGAGAGAAGCGCCAAGAGCCCACAATAGTGTAGCATGCCGGTTTATTATGGAAGGGTAGTAAAATATGTAAAGATGTACGCTCACATGGTGCAGTAATATACAGGCATGTCAAGGTGATGTATAATCCTTCGTCCCAAGTGGATGGATGGTTGAAGCTGGTAACTGATGGAGTTGGGAGCAGCTCAAGACCAGATCAGAGCTCTGGTGTGCCGCTAACAGGTGGTGATGACAGACCGCTTGGGTTACAAAGCCAGAGCTCTAGTAGCACAGAGAGCTTGTCGGAGATGGAGCTGTGGAGATGTGGGGTGTGGATCCAGCTGCTGAACCCGCTGCACAATCCATGGACTGGAATCTGCCATTACCAGCTACCGTATGGAGGGGACGCGACTGCCCAGAGCAAACACCAAGGGTAAGTCGGCATGGACCACGTTTCGGAACAGCCAATCGCTTCCTTCATCAGCCTGACATAATTGCCTGCCTCCAGAGATTAAATATAATTAACCCTTGCAGTACTCTCAATCATTATTTGTTGAAACAAATATTTATCTAATTTCAGTAGTTAACCTTTAGAACATTTAAAAGTTCCAACTATTATAGAGATGTCTCATCATGGAATCATTGCGTATGGTATCTGGCACCAAGCCATCAGTAGCATATCCTTAAAGTCCTGTAAGTTACAAGGGGGAGTTTCCATGGATCAGAATTGTTTTTTTTTTTTTCAAGCACATCCCACAAATGCTTGATTTGATTGAGGTCTGGAGGATTTGGAGGCAAAGTCAACATAAACTCGTTGTTGTGTTCCTCAAACCAATTTTGAACCATTTATGCTTTGTGGCAGGGTGCATTATCCTGCTGAAAGAGGTCACTGCCTTCATGGAATACTGTCTCCATGGTGGGGTGTACTTGATCAGGAACAATGTTTAGGTAGGTGGTATGTGTCAAGTAACATCCACATGAATGACAAGACCCAAGGTTTCCCAGAAGAACATCGCCCAAAGCATAGTACATCCTGGTGCCATCTCTTTCCCAAGTAAGGAACACACATGCACCCAGCCATCCACATGAAATTTTCCTTCATCAGACCAGACCACCACCTTCCATTGCTCCGTGGTCCAGTTCTGATGCTCACTTGCCCATTTCAGGTGCTTTTGGCTGTGGACACAGGTCAGCACAGAAACCCCTACTGGTCCAAGGCTACACAGCCCCATTCACGACGAACTGCTAGGCCCATTTTTTCTGCTTTCTTGCTGCCTAATGTATCCCACTAACTTTCAGATGCCATTATAATGGCAATAATCAGTGTTATTCACTTAAACAATCAGTGGTCATAATGGTATGGCTGATCTGTGAATGTGACTAAAGCTATTGACTAAGATTAAAATGGAGCTGATGTCAAAAATTACAAGCAGACAGGCCCTTTTATCTTAGAAAGGACTGCCTGTTCACAGTTTTCTTTAGGGTGTATATTGAGGTATTCTTGAACACCTCAAGGTACATTCTCCGCACAATCCTAGTGTGCTGGTATGAATGAACCGCTGCTCATTCTGTGCTGGCTAATCAAGATGGTTGAAGAACCAGTATCCAGAAGAAGCTGGGAAGAATATGCTAGCAATGGACCTCGCGAGTGTCGGACTGTTGGAGAAGGAGGTGAGTGTTTTGGAATTTAATTAGCTTCAAGTGCTGCATTTTTGGAACAACTGCATAAATCCCATTTTAAAGCGGAGTTTGACCCACATTTGGAACTTCTGCTGATCGGATCCCCCTCCGGGCTGCGCCGAATTATGTTAGCAGCCCGGCTCCCTCCTCGCTCTGCTACTGGCCACAGGGCCAATAGCAGAGCGCAGCGGAGCCTCGCGCATGCGTAGTAGGCCTCCTGGTGTGAAGTGGTAATGACTAAGCTCGGAGACACCGATTGAAACGCATCTACCCACCTGTACCTACCTGTGTTTGTACCTGTACATGCCATATTTTGGAATAAACTGCAAGCTGAAAAATATTTGTGGAGTGCCGCCTACCTGTCTTGTATTTACGTAATGCTACACTGCCGGGTTCCCTTACCCGCAAAATAGTGGAGTCAGCATCTGACAGCTTATGGAAACACCGGCTGTGGTGCCGACATCGCTGGACTCCAAGTGTTCTATTATTAAAAGTCAGCAGCTACAGTATGTGTAGCTGCTGGATTTTATTTTTTTTCGTTCTAGGTGGACCTCCGCTTTAATAAGCCTACTTAGTTTTTTAAAAATATTGTAGTTTGCTTGGAAAATATTTGAACACAAGTAGGTACTGAGATTAAACATTTGAGTCAAGGGTTACTTGTTATAAGTTGGCTTTCACTAGGATTTATTTCAAACACTGACTTTTCAAGATAGAGTTTTAGGATTTAGAAACCCAGCCTTGGGGTATATGTTTAAAAAAGACCCCTTTGTTGTGCTTTACATATAATAAACATGCATCAGATCCACAATCTTGGCTGATAAATTCTCCCAATTCAAAAGTTTAGGCATATGTGGCATAGTCAGATAGCGCTCAGTCCTATAAAACTTTGTCAGACTGGCTGTACGTGGCTGCATCAAATGAACATTTTTTGATGTCCTTGAGAACTTTTTAATCATGGGTGCACTTCAGAACCAAGGTTTGCTGAGCCAGTGTTTATGCTCCAGTCCTCACCATTGACCATATTCTATGGAATGCATGTAGAAAAGTTAGAAGGAAAAAAACCCTTTAGATAAGAGCGCTTGGTAATTTAGTCAACATAAATGTCAAATGAATAGTTATTTCTCAGTTGTAGATATTAACCCATAGCAACAAAGGATTGCATTCAAAGTTCATCTGATAAACTCTAACATTTGCTAAATTATTTTAAGCACACACTTTTGTTATGGGAGAGAGATTCTGTCCTAAGTAAGCAACATAAAGGTTTACAAAGATTATTCAAACAGTGAGTTAGGTCATTGGCCAAATAAGTGAGCTATTAATATAGTGGAATTGATTGGTGGTGATCACAATTAAGCAAATTGTTTCACTTAATTGCCACCAGTGTCGGCCCGTCCATAAGGGGCACAGAGATGCCGTCCCCCCATCCATCCTAATCTACATGAGGGGCACCGGACGCATGGATTCCAATGGGTTTTTGGGGAATGCGCCCCGAGCATTCCCACTTCTGTGACAATAGCAAATGAAAATTTGCTGTTACACTGATTCTCCTCCCAGCCAAACAGGAAGCGGGTCCTGAGACCCGTCACCTGATTGGCTGAAAGGACAGGCGATCCTATTGAACGCCTAGGAGGAAGAGGGAGGAGACTCATGGAAGCCACCGTGATACGGAGGAGGAGGATAGTATCGCTGCCCGCCCGCTACCTAGATGGGGTAAGTGCGGGGCTGGATGACCTACCGATCGACCCCATGGGTGGGGGGGGTGTGTGCGGGTGACCCGGCCAATCGTGTGGGGGGGTGCACTTGCAGGCCAGCAAACCCAGGGGGAGGTTGTTTACCGCCCCCCCAAAAAAAAACAAAAAAAAAAATAAAAAAAGTAAAACCCTTACGAAACCCACCGTTAGTCACCGTTCAAAAAAAAAACAAAAAAAAACCCCCCCGCCATTTGTTGGAGGGGGACCCAAACGACCGGACGTTCACGTGGGGGGGTGTGCTAACCGGCCCAGTGGGCGTGTGTGGGGGGG
>BLSH010334086.1:269172-279304 GCA_018402905.1 Glandirana rugosa | reverse complement strand
CAATTTTTTTGTATATTGTGAAAGATAATGTTACGCCGAGTAAATAGATACCCAACATGTCACGCTTTAAAATTGCACCCACTCAGGAAATGGCGCCAAACTTTGGTACTTAAAAATCTCCATAGGTGATGCGTTGAACATTTTTACTGGTTACCTGTTTAGAGTTACATTGGAGGTCTTGGGCTATAATTATTGCTCTCGCTCTAACGCACGCGGCGATACCTCACATGTGTGATTTGAACATTGTTTACATATGCGGGCGCGACTAACGCGTGCGTTCGCTTCTGTGCGCGAGCTCGCGGGGACGGGGCGCTTTAAATTTTTTTTTTTTTTTAATTATTTATTTTACCTTTATTTTTTTATTTTTTACACTTTCTCTTAATTTTTTTTTTTTTTTATCACTTTTATTCCTATTACAAGGAATGTAAACATCCCCTGTAATAGGAATCTTGCGTGACAGGTCCTCTTTATGGGGAGATATGGGGTCAATAAGACCTCACACCTCCCCTCTAGGCTGGAAAGACCGAGATCTGAAAAAAAAAAACGAGCAATCTCGGTCTTTTCCGCCGAGTAAACGGGCATTGTTTTACATCATGTGACCCGGACGTGACGTCATACGTCGCGCCCGGGCCTCCGAGGCGCATTGAGATGACTGGTGACCATCTGGTCATCAGTCATCACTACGCTCAGCATCCGCTGGCGACGGATCTGTTCTCCGGGCTGCCGATGGCACGAGCGGCCCGTGAGAAGCACCGGAGGGCGGCGGGAGGGGGGGCGTCCCGTCCCGCTGCCGATAAGAACGATCAAGCGGCTGAACTGCCGCTATGATCATTCTTATGGTGCAGGGAATTGCCGGCGGAAAAAAATGATACCTGAATGATGCTGGTAGGTGCCGGCATCATTCAGATATCCCCACTCAAAGACAAGGACGTCTTTAGATATTGGTAGTGTCCTGGCATTTTCAGGCCTCAAGAAATCACATAGGCCATCAGTACATCAGGATTGATCAGTTTTCAAATATACATTGAGGGAAAAAGTATTTGATCTCCTGCTGATTTTGTACATTTGCCCGCTGACAAAGAAATGATTAGTCTATAATTTTAATGGTAGGTTTATTTTAATAGTGAGAGACAGAATACCAACAGAAATATCCAGAAAAACGAATTTCAAAAAAGTTATAAATTGATTTGCATTTTAATGATTGAAATAAGTATTTGACCCCTTTGCAAAACATGACCTAGTACATGGTGGCAAAACCCTTGTTGGCAATCACAGAGGTCAGACGTTTCTTGTAGTTGGCCACCAGGTTTGCACACATTTCAGGAGGGATTTTGTCCCACTCCTCTTTGCAGATCCTCTCCAAGTCATTAAGGTTTTGAGGCTGTCGTTTGGTAACTCAAACCATCAGCTCCCTCTACATATTTTCTATGGGATTAAGGTCTGGAGACTGGCTAGACCACTCCAGGACCTTAATGTGCTTCTTCTTGCCAGTCCTTTGTTTTAGGTTATTGTCATGCTGGAATAACCATCCACAACCCATCTTCAATGCCCTGGCTGATGGAAGGAGGTTCTCACCCAAAATTTGACGGTACATGCACAGTCCATCGTCCCTTTGATGCAGTGAATTTTTCCTGTCCCCTTAGCAGAAAAACACTCCCAAAGCATAATGTTTCAACCTCCATGTTTGACGGTGGGGATGGTGTTCTTGGGGTCATAGGCAGCATTCCTCCTCCAAACACGGCGAGTTGAGCTAGATTTTGATCTCATCTGACCACATCATTTTCACCCAGTTCTCCTCTGAATCATTCAGATATTCATTAGCAAACTTCAGACGGGCCTGTACATGTGCTTTCTTGAGCAAAGGGGACCTTGCGGGAGCTTCAGGAATTCAAGCCTTCATGGCGTACTGTGTTACCAATTGTTTTCTTGGTGACTATGGTCCCAGCTGCCTTGAGATCATTGACAAGATTATCCCGTGTAGTTCTGGGCTGATTCCTCACTGTTCTCATGATCATTGAAACTCCATGAGGTGAGATCTTGCATGGAGCCCCAGACCGAGGGAGATTGACAGCTATTTTGTGTCTCTTTCATTTGTGAATAATCACACCAACTGCGCACCCTCTAACCAAGCTGATTGATGATGGCCTTGTAGCCCACTCCAGCCTCGTGTAGGTCTACAATCTTGTCCTTGACATTCTTGGACAGCTCTTTGATCTTGGCCACGGTGGAGAGATTGGAATCTGATTAACCAATTGCTTCTGTGGACAGGTGTCTTTTATACAGGTAACAAGCTGAGTGTAGGAGCGCTCCCTTTAAGAGAATGCTCCTAATCTCAGCTTGTTACCTTTATAGAAGACACCTGGGAGCCAGAAATCTTGCTGATTGGTAGAGGATCTAATAGTTATTTCACTCATTAAAATCAAAATCAATTTATAACTTTTTTTGAAATGTGTTTTCTGGATATTTTTGCTGTTATTCTGTCGCTCACTGTTAAAATAAACCTACCATTAAAATTATAAACTGACCATTTTTTGTCAGTGGGCAAATGTACAAAATCAGCAGGGGAACAAATACTTTTTTCCCTCACTGTATATACAGTAGTTTGTGGACTCTATAACTCTATAAGTTTCCTACAGACTAAATAATAAACACTGATTTGGGTTATTTTCACCAAAGAAATGTAGTACAATACAGTTTGGCCTAAAAATGTATGAAGGAAAATTATTTATTTGCAAAATTTTATAACAGAAACAAAGAAACACACAGGATTTTTTTTCAAAACTTTCGGTCTTTTTTTCATTTATTAAGTGAAAAATAAAAAACCCAGTGGTGATGAAATACCACCAAAAGCAAGCTCCATTTGTGTGGAAAAAAAAATAATAAAAAAGATATGGGTACAGTAGGGTTGCATGACCATGCAATTGTCATTCAAAATGTGACATTCAAAAGCTGAAAATTGGCCTGGAATTGGGTGAAAGTGCCCGGTATTAAAGTGGTTAATTATGGCAAATACAACTCTCCAACCTCTCATAAACAAAGATAATGAAGTAGGATTTGTCTAAAAATAGTAAGAAGCTATTTTTAATTTTCTTTTCCAGTTATGCTATGTGAGCAAGAACATCTAACAAAAATAAAGTTGCTGTTATCTTAAGTTGGCTGCAAAAATGGAAATACTGAATATTCAGTGTCAGATTTTGTGGTACCATTGCAGAACTAGCAGATTATCCTGTGAAAAAGTTGGTTGTGGTAGGCTAAATATTATATATCATATAAAACTATCACTATTCGTTGAAACCAACATCTTCTACAATCTAAACTGCTTAAGACAGCCATACATGCATCAAAATTTGGCCGGTTCAGCAGGGATAGGCCAAATTTTGATCCATGTATGGTCAGACTGGTTGTACACAAGTCAATCTCTTAGCCTGTTGGCTTGTTCCAAATGATCAGTGCTATTGGCACTGATCATTCAATTCTGATGGCGGGGACGTCTCCCACTGTCAGAATACAATACCACAGCGCGAAGGATTCCCCCAAATACCTCAAATGTGTGAATTGGGGAATCGGATCATTTTTTTTTTTGTTCAACCCCCTGGCTTTAGATATACTTTATGTACAGTGTTAAGCATGGTCAACCTCATGGCTTAGTACACAAATTCTTTTTCAGCAGGCAATATCCCAAGAAAATGAACAAAATACATTTCTAGGAATAAAAATAAAAGAAACATAATTTTTTTTCATTTCTTTGAATTTAGAGTATGGCAAAACAGTTCTTGATTGTTCTGTTATTTCTATGGAACACCAAGGAATGCTTTTGTTGTGGCTTTTTGATAGAACATTATCTTGGACCATTCCCCAAAGGGGTTCTGTTTTCTTTAAATAAGCACACAATTCCAGTTGTTCTATTAAATCTGCAAGTTAATGTTGTGCTTAGGCGGTCTTTCAGGCTTAAACTCTGGGTGACACTTGACATTTGACTGTTCCTTCAAATTTCAGGATATGCCATTTACTAGATGTGGTGAGATACATTCTCGCCTTGTCTGTTTCTTTTTCTTTCCTCTTTCTTCACAACTTTGAAATTCTACTTATGTTTTGTAAGACAATATTTGGAGAATTCTTAAAAATAGCCATTATTAAACAGTATCCTGCACTAAAAATGATCACATATGATTTGAAGAATTTTCAAGTGTCGGTTATAGCAATCCACTAGAATTTTACCACTAGGTGGTAAATGCTGGAATAAATTGAATAAGGCTGTTGCCTTTTATCATATATTTGGATGCTAGTCAGTTGCTCTAAGAAAAATGTCTGCTTTTGTTCTCAAACCTTTCCTATATACAGGATTAAAGAGGAAATTCAGCTAAAAAATTTTTTTAACTTAGCTGCTGTGGTAACATAGAGGGATCTCCATCAACCACAGCCCTCCTCTAAATCGGAAAAGAACTAGTGCAATACAAGACCAGACAAGAATATAATACAATACAAAAGCGAGCACAGGTGTATTTTATGGTTTGCACCATTCCAGGTTTCACCAGTAGTTACTACAAATTACAATAACCATTTCCTTTCCCCAAGCAAACAAATTTATTGGTGGTGCCATTATCATCATTATCTGCTTCCCATAAAAAGGCTACACAGTGCTGTTGTGTGCAGATTGTGACTTTTTGTCAAAAGTCAATGGCTAAGCCTTCATATATATATTTACCAGTCCCCTTGCCACATAGAGAGCAGTGATACGTAGCTGGCTCAGGAAAAGCAGACATAGACATGTGAGCTGTAACTGACATTTTAGCTTTTTATTTTTTATGTTGTATGGGAGGCAAGATGGTGGCACCCAATGGGACATAACTGGGTTTCTGGGGACAGACTAGAGCAAAGTTTCTGTTCATTGAATAGGAACCAGTGAGTTATTCATAGCTGAATAGTTCTTATTTGGCAGCAATTTTCATAAACATTGCCAAATTAAAGGGCTGTTTAACCTGAAATTTTAGCTTTTTATTTCCTGTGAAGATAGATACGTAGTAGCTGCCACCAATGCCTTGTTTTAGTTTAAAGAATATACAATAGCTAAATTGCCAAACTACCTCGTGCAGGAGAATAAGCCAAAGAATTGATAAAGATCACTGAACTCCTAGATATCAGTTCCAACTCAATGACTCACTATGTAGTGAAGGCAAGTTTAGAATTGCAGCCCTGTGTCTACATGCTTTAAACTAGTTGGCAAAAGAAGCTCCAATGTTCTGTCCTTACAGATTCCTTAAAACAACCTACTTGTATATTGTCCTTCTCTTAAAAAAACATTTTCTAGTTCCAAAGAACAAATTCTTATAGAACTTCACATTCCTTAAATAGTTATTTTTGGCACCAGAAGATTCCTCTCCTTTTTCTCTTTGCCAATACTCTCTTCCTCCAACCTCCATTTTTTTTTTTTCATTGTGGTTTTATTGTCTGGAATAAACATATCCAGTACATCTCTGTAATACATGCACATGCCACCAAGTTTTATCCCTTTAAAAATGCAATGACATAAAACTACATGGTAATTGTAAATTAAATTTGTACATTCTGTATATAATTTTATTATATTTTGCATGTTTTCCTATGTATTGCACACTGCACTCACTGTGCACACAGCACTAATAATGTTTTCATTACATGTTTGCATTCTTTCTAGTCCTGATTAGAACTAGTCTGCCTATGTTATGCCCCTAGTTACCATAAAAGTACAATTGTAATATCAATGTGATACCTACATAATCGTGTATAAAAAACTTTGAGTTAAATCAACATAACCGTTATTTGGAAGGATGCTGAGAGTCTGTTCCCTACTGCAGTAGTTATTATTCATTTGTAACCCCTAATCAATATGAGGATAGGAGTTGCCTATCTATAAAATATCCAGAACAGTAATCCTGGAAGAAATTCAGGGACCTCCTAATGCTGACCATAGATAGGTAACATTTTGAACAAATATTCATAGTAAAAGAATGTTTTAAGAAAGTTTGTTCATTTTTCTAATCATTGGTGGGCCAACTTAATGTTCATTTTCAACTGTAGTTACAAGAAAATTTAACGGAGCAGGATGGTTTTCGTTTGGTAAAATCCATTCATTCCAAAATCAAATGTTAAAAGCAAACAAAATCAGACAATGTTTGAATGTTTTGAGGCTTTTCCTAAGAATTTTCATTTGAAAGCCTGTTGTTGGCGGACAATGCTGCCTTTCTGCAGGTAAATACCAATCATTTTTTTTTGTCCTGCCGGAGTTCTCCTCTGCTTGATTATGTGGCATACATTGATTTCTTTCCAAGCAAAATAATGATGCTGCCTTGACTACAAGGAACCTGTCAACACGCAGTGTAGGGAAAGGGCTCTTGAATGAATGTAGTTCTTGGGGTGTAGGACACCTTGCTGATCCTTCCTCCCACCAGCTACCCCTACAAGAATTTAACAAGAAGCACTAAAATCAGTTCCGTGCAGCAGGATCATGGTAAAAATAAAAATAAATTAATGCTACAACATTCTCTAAACGGGGAGATGGAAGTTTGACAGTAAATTTGAGCCATGCCTATACAAACCCTTTAGGAAGGACTTTGTCTCAATAAAATGACAATTTAGAAGGAAGGAAACAACATATTCAAATTTTACATAGAACTTGGTTTGGCTACTTCATTGCCATGTTTTATCAAACACTGTACAGGGCAGTCTTTAAAGGGGTTGTGCAGTCAGACGTGTTTTTTTTTTTTTTTTTTTTTTTATCTTAATGCATTATTCTATGCATTAAGATAAAAAAGCCTTCTGTGTGCAACAGCCCTCCTCGGCCATCCTAATATTTACCTGAGCCCCCTCTCAGTCCAGCGATATCCACGAGTGTCTTGGCCATCCGGGACTCTCCCTCCTGATTGGCTGAGACACAGCAGCGGGGACATTGGCTCTGGCTGCTGTCAATCAAAGTCAGTTTGAGAAAGAGGAGGCGAAACCGAACTGAAGCTCCGTGTCTGAATGGACACACACAGCTGCAGCTTGGCTCAGGTGCCCCCATAACAAGCTGCTTGCTGTGGGGGCACTCAATAGGAGGGAGGGGCCAGGAGCACAGAAGAGGGACCTGAGAAGCAGAGGATTTGGGCTGCTCTGTGCAAATCCACTGCAGCAGAGCAGGTAAGTATTAACATGTTTGTTATTTTTATAGAAAAAAAAAAACAAGACTTTAAAATCACTTTAAAGTGGATGTAAACCATCCATATACCGAGTGAAATGAACAGCCTCAGATGATACACAGAGGTTAAACAAATCTCCCCTTATACGTTTTACATGTACATATGCTGTCTTCACCTTGATACACTGTTTAGAAAGTGCATGTTCTGTTAGAATTTTCTCTTCCTGGTTCCCCTGTAGGAGGGGATCATTGCTATACACTGTGAGACAGCTGATTAGAGGAAAAACACACACACCCTCCCCACACAAGCAGAGCTTGCCTGTGTATAGTTTAACAGTCCCCTAATCTATTTATAGCAACCTCCC
This sequence comes from Glandirana rugosa, assembly GCA_018402905.1. Taxonomy (NCBI): domain Eukaryota; kingdom Metazoa; phylum Chordata; class Amphibia; order Anura; family Ranidae; genus Glandirana; species Glandirana rugosa. The sequence continues at coordinate 271,786 of BLSH010334086.1, read as the reverse complement.
CCAACACACATTTCTATATCTGGGTCTCCGAGAGCTTGTCTGATAACAGAGGAAAGGAGCAGGACAGAGCTACAAGACACAGGACTTTGAAGAGAGATAAGAAAACTCTGCAGATATATGTGCCCAGCCAAAATTACATGGGTTTACATCCACTTTAAGCCTCGTACACATGATGAGAATATTTTTTTGTTGCATGCTAGCAGGGGAAAATATCCCTGTTCGGTGCGGAGTACATCTCCGTGTTAGATGCGCTCCCATTGAACACAAGGGGATGGGAATTCGCACCGCATTGCACAGTAAAAGCACACGTTTTCTGTGCAATGCGGAGTGCGAATGCACCACACATATGTGAACTGGACACCTTGAAAACAATGTGTTTTCAAGTGTCCTTTGAATTGAATGTGGTTTAAGCCGGTGTGAACCCAGCCTAAATGAAAATTGTACTATCTGGTATCGTATGAGAAAAATTTTAGTGTTTATCCCTTTGGATAATTTCAGATAAACTGTCATGATCGGCTCTCGAAAGCTGTGCACTTACAATCAGATTATCGTAGAATCACTCCGAAAGCGGTATTTTTTGTGCGGTTTTCTGGTTGTGTATACTAGGCTTAACTCAGGGCAAGTAGGGGTCACCGTCATACTCAGAGCTAGGTTCATAGTGACAGTAGAGGCTTGAGGACATAAAATTGATATCTGCATCCAAATTGCTTTTCCCGTCCACAAGCAAATATGAATTAAAAGCAACATGTGAAAGAAATCCTTGAGCAATTCAACGGCAAGTCAAGCTATCAATGAAAGCACCTGGAAACTTCTAAAGGCTTGTGTACATAAGCCCAAAAATATTTGCAGTATGATCAGACAGATGGCGCGGTTCTGTTACAGCTGCTCGAAACCTGTATGGGTATGCACATTTAACCCAAAACATAAATCGGCACTCACTGGGCTTGAAAGGTGGTGACGTTTTATTTCGACGTTTTGGCAAGGCGCAAGGTTGTGTTGTTTGCTAGATGCAATAGAGGAAAGTGCATTCTCTGACATACACTGTACATGCCGGTAGGTTGTAGGGACAACAGAGTATACAGGTACCAGAATGAGAGCAATGTACCTTTGTATTCTTTCACTACATTATTAAATACTAAACAAACAGTATGCAGCTATTGCTATAATGGGTGGTGATTGTCTTTAGTGTTGCATCTTCTTCTGCACTGCATAGCACGAATTGTATTTACTCTGTAGGATCATGACCTGTACATAGGCTTCAATATCTGTCATTGAATAGAGGGCATTGTTTCGTTAGAAAATAATTGGTTTTCATTAATGCACACATGTAGCTCTGGGATAATTGAGCTCAGCAGTAAAGAATTCAGAATTAACTCTATAGATTAATTATTACCAACATATTGTAGTTTTGAGATACTTTGATATTGTGTGCCCACACTATTGTGAGTATAGGGAATTTTCAAAAATAGACATTAAAGCAGAGTTCCACCCAAAAGTGGAATTTCTGCTTTAAGGGAAGGTGACCCCCTGGCATGCCGCAATTGGCATGTCATTTTTTGGGGGGGTTCCAGGTCCCACTTCCTCTCCTGGCACCAAGGAGCCGAAAGGAAGTTCACCTCCCCCCACCTGGCAATCTTCTGGGACATGTCACAGGTCCCAGAAGATACACCGGCCATTTGCAGCATGGCTCGTGCGTGCGCAGTTTGGCTCGCGCATGCGCCGCCCAGCTTTGAAGCCAAAGCCGGGCGCCCACACTTGTGATGCCGGCACCGCACGGAGGAGGGGGAGAAGAGCGAGGCTATAGGCGGCCGCATCGCTGGAGCGTGGGAAAGGTGAGTGTGCGATTATTAAAAATCAGCAGCTACACTTTTTGTAGCTGCTGACTTTTAAAAGGTTCGAACTCCACTGTAAAAAGACATTGTTGTGCACAGAAAATGATCACATATGATATGAACGGTTTGAATGATTTTCAAAAGCTGGTCATAGCAATCCACTAAGCTTTACATACTGGAATGCACTTAAAGGGGTTGTAAAGTCAGAAGGTTTTTTTATCTTAATGCATTCTATGCATTAACCTCTTAAGGTCCGGAGCCATTTCTGACACTTGTTGTTTACAAGTTAAAATCAATATTTATTTGCTAGAAAATTACTTAGAACCCAGAAACATTATTTATATATATATATATATATATATATATATTTTTTTTTTTTTTTTTTTTTTACACTCGTTATTAAGATCGTTTTCTGGAGGAGACATTGAGATTGGACCATTGGCAATTTTAAAAAATTTCGTAACGGATACCTCTACAAATTCATGGTAGCAAACGACGGTAAGGTGCTCATACGCGTTAAAAGTTGGTAATGTACAAACCATAGATAAATGTGTCACATTGTAGGAGAAAGTGTTATATGTTTTTTTAACTCGATTGAAATGACAAAAGAATAAAAAAATAAATTTTTCACATAAAAAAGGTTTTTTAACGCAAACTTTCTGGTGACACGTTTATGGCACACCGTATTTTATAACGTGACTGGCTGTAAAATCAGAGGTCTCAGAAACGATTTTTTTTTTTTTTTTTTTTTTATATATATATATATATATATATATATATTT
>BLSH010334086.1:237252-255856 GCA_018402905.1 Glandirana rugosa | reverse complement strand
GAGAGAAGCCGGCGGGCGTAGTGACTGTCAGACGTAGCACCGCGTATGTCAAGAGCCCCCCCCCCCACCATCTGAAGTCAAGAGTCCCCCCACCCTTTCTTACATCACAGTGCACCCCTCTTACCGCATGCTGCTGCTAGGAAGAAGCAGAGCGGAAGGCGAAGCTGGAAAACAGTGCAAGGTTTAGAGGAGGAGCAGAGGAGGGCTGGAGTGAGCTGAATGCTGAGACCAGGGGAGATGGAGTTGAGGGGGTGCTGTAGCTGCACAGAGAGGCACAGGATTTGTAGGAGGAGTTATGCCCTCTCTGCTGCTGATTGCTGAGAGAAGGGGTGGTGGAGACGAGGGGTGTGCTGCAGGAGAGGTGTGAGGGCCACATGAAATAACCTGGAGGTCTGGATTTGGCCCACGGACGTTGTGTTTGACACATGTGCTTTAGGGCAGAGGTCTTCAACCTGTGGGCCGTGGCCCAACACCGGGCCATGGAACCCATATTGCTGCGCCACGATGCAGACTGTCAGTGATGCGGGCGGCCGAAGAGAGATGACATCATCTCTCATTGCCTGCACCAATGTTCTCTTAAAGACCCGCGAAGGCTGCTCTTCACAGGACTGCAGCTGCGGCCTATTAGAGATAGAGAGCGAGTGACGTCATTTCTCACCACCTGCAATAGTTTTCCCATGATCCGCACTGAGGACAGCTGCCACCACATCTGGTGGCAGCTAACAGTGACATTCTGCATCTGGTGGCAGGCAGCGTGGCAAGTGACATTCTCAACTGGTAGCAGGCAGCGTGGCAAGTGACAATCTGCATCTGGTGGCAGGCAGCGTGGCAAGTGACATCCTCATCTGGTGGCAGGCAATGGCAAGTGACATCCTCATCTGGTGGCAGGCAGCGTGGCAAGTGACAATCTGCATCTGGTGGCAGGCAGGTTTGCAAGTGACATACTCATCTGGTGGCAGGCAGTGGCAAGTGACATCCTCATCTGGTGGCAGGCAGCATGGCAAGTGACAAGCTGCATCTGGTGGCAGGCAACTTGGTAAATCACACGCTCAGGGCTCCCACTGATTCTGCATTATGGTGAGTTGAATGATTTCATTTTAAATTACAATGTAATAATAGAAATAATGCGCTTCCATCATTCTGACACCATACCAACCATGGTGCTGGGATAATTGAAGTGCTACCACCAGCCATTGCCCCAACAAATCGCTTACCCCCCACACACCCCCCCCCCCCCGGCCCCAAACCCAGTGATGTAGCTGGGGGCCAGGTTGTGAATTGCTGTATAAGTTATTGTTAGTATCTTGAAATTAATACGTTGGTTGAGTGGCAGCTAATTGGAGGGATTGACATAGGGGTATAGCAGCCGCCGAGCGGTTTTTAAGATTGATGAGCCTGGCGGCAGCGTTCGTAATGAACTGGCTATTTAGAGGTAAACCAGTGAGGAGGGAGTTGCAGTAGTCGAAGCGAGAGATGACCAGGGAGTGGATTAGAAGCTTTGTGGTGTCGTTGGCTAGGAAGGGGCATATCTTGGAGATGTTGTGGAGGTTGAGGCGGCAAATTTTGGATAGCGATTGGATGTGGGGCCGAAAGGTTAATTCGGAGTCCAGAATTACACCTAGGACCTTGGCGTGAGAGGACGGGTTCATAGTTGAGCCATTGATTTTGACAGTGAAATCAGGGGAAGTGGCACGTGGGGGGAGGAAATATCATAAGCTCGGTTTTGGATAGGTTGAGTTTGAGCAAGTGATGTGACATCCAGGCTGATACGTCTGTTAGTAAGTTGATGATGCGTGAATAGCATGGGTGCTCAACCTGTGGCCCACCAGCTGTTGCAGAAGCAATCCTCCAAGCTGCGCTATGGTATTATGACAGCGGGGCCTGATGGAAGAAGAAATTTCCAACAAGGCCATTCATGAGAAGTTGATTGTCAGATTAACTTCTCATGAACGGGAACAGCCATAGAGGGATCAAAATTTGTCCAGTCCCTGCTAAACTGGCCAAATTTCTATCCATCTATTGCCAGCTTTAGACTAGCCTCAACAGTCCATATCTAAAACTTAGTGATATAAAAGGCTATAACTGAAAAACAAAAAAACTTGTCATACTTACCTGCTTTGTGCATTGGTTTTGCACAGAGCTTCCCCAATCCTCATCGGGTCCCCCGCTGGCACTCCTGCCCCCCTGCCAAGAGCAAGCATCTTGGAATGGGGGCACCCAGAGAGGCGTGCTCCTGAGCCACTGCTCTGCGTTTCCATTCACACACACAGCCGTGGCTCGGTCCAACCCTCTCTCTCTCTCCTCATTGGCTCACTGGCTGTGATTGACAGCAGAGGGAGCCAATGGCTCCCACTGCAGTCTCAGGCTCTCATGCACATCCCTGGATCGAGAGGGGGCTCCGGGAAGTATTGGGAGGGCTGCTGCAAAGAGAAGTTTTTTTTTTTTTTTAACCTTTATGCATAGAATGCCTTTAGAACCACTTTAACACTGTAAAACCTTAACCCACCTTCTGCCTACCCTACTCCATAGCCATAAAAAATCATGCCTGGACAATCCAATTGTCCATGAATATGAAGTTTCTTTTTTTCTTTTTGCATGCGATTTAACCCAATATCTAATGTCTAATGGTGCACTGGCTGTCTGCGTTGGGTGTAATCTCTTATTACCAGGTAGGGTAAAGCCTCGTACACACTACCAGTTTTTTTTTTTTTTCAACCAGGAAAAAAAAAGACAGCTAAGGAGGAGCCGCTGTACTAACAATCCGATGGGAAGGGAAGGCTCCCCCACCAGAACACTCTGGTCAGAGCACTGATCGGGAGTCGGTCGGCAGACCTTTTCCGTTCATGAGCCAAATGGCCAGCTTCTATCTTACCAGCTGCTGTACACATGGGCCGCGTGTACTAGTCTTTTCCTCTAGCCAACATCAGAGTGCCTCATTCACATGCCAATTTGCCAGCTGCAGCAAGATACCAGTGGATTCCTGCGCCTGGATTTGCAGTTGTATTCATATAGCTACAGACGCTCAGCCTGCATGAAGCACTGACAGGCTAATAGCTGTCCACCAATGTAATTGCACATGGAATGATTACCTACGATAAGGGGCAGCTGAGTACAAGCTGAGCAGCCTCAACTATCTGGATCCACCTGTGAATCCAGCCACAGAAATCTTCTGGATTCTTGCCACAGCTGGCACATAAATGTTGTGTGAAATGAGGCCCATTAGTTAGCCGAGTGTAGCTGGATTGTGCATGCACATAGAACTGTCCTCTAAAGTCCGTGGTCAGCTTTGGAGCAACCCATCAGATTTTCTTCATCACAGATACAGATTCAGTCATTTCTAAAACAATATAAATTGTTCATTTTTAAGTTTACTAGAAATATTCGATTTTTATAAAATGCAATATTTTAATGTAATATTTTAAATTTTTTCAAATTTAATGTGAAAGACGATTTACATTTTTTCATCTGACAGTCTGTAATGTTGTATTGGTTTTAAAGAACAGCTTAGAAGAATATTGCTGTATATATCAAGTTACCAGGCTTTAAAGGGGAAATTACAGAGTGCCGCCTTCCTTTTATCAGGAACCCACCAAGCTAGCAAGTCAGTCGGGAGACCCTGTTTACCAGACAATTGTCAGCCTTTTAAGATAATTACAGATTGTTTGAAGTACATTGTAGCTGAAACCTGATTTATTCTGGCATTTAGGATAGACGTTTTCCGCTTTTTGGATTAATGTAAATAAACATTTCACTTAATGAACCTCTTAATGCCATATGGGATGGAGAATCTATCTTTAAACTGTGTTTATGGTTCGCAACTGCATCCTTGGTAGTTCAGTCTTTCATTTTCACCCAAGTCCTTTACCACTTTTCCCATCCTTTTGGATCTGATGTGTACCTCTTTATAAATGTCTTGCCCGAATCACCTACCTTAGAGCATATGCATTGCATTCTCGCATGCACGTTAACTTGCATTACGTTAAAGTAGCGCATTAATCAACAGCGAACCCTTAATTTCATTACCTCTAATTCAGCCCTTTTACATTCAAATACTTGCAAAGGTTTAATCTTTCACGCTTATGTTGAATTACCATCCTCTATTGAGGACAACACTAGGCTGAAATGCAGGGCTCGCTGGGTGATGGAAATTGGAGAAATTGGGGGACATGGCTCTGGAGCAATCCCTGTAACTTCTCTATCCGCGTGCCACAAGCTCTCGCAGCTATTTATCTTCCATAGAGCTTATCGCACGCCTGCTATGTTGTTAGATTGGGGAAGGAGAGATAGGCTGTTATGCCCTAAATGCAATGTACATAGAGGAGATTTTATACACATGCTGTGGCGATGCCCAAAACTTACGAGTATTGGACAGAGGTCCTGCAAACCATCTCCATGCTTGCCCAAGTGCCTATTCCTCATAACCCCTTGTTGCGTTTGCTTGGAGTTTTGCTGAAATGTATTCACCGGGCATATACACTATGATAACAAGATGTTGTACTTGGTTAGGGAGCTGATAGTCAGGTTTTGGATATCACCCACGATACCCTGTAGAAATGGGTTGAATAGGTTAACTCTATCTAACTCAGGGAGCAACTGGCCTATCGCAATCGAAATGCGTTAAAGAAATTTACTCTTGTGTGGCAGAGCTGGTTGGATTCTGCTGGCCTCGCTCCCACACAACTAGTAATGGATAGACTCTTACAAATCTGAGTGAAAATAGTCTTTGTCTTATTGCTGAAGAAGCTGAAATATTTCCTTTGTTGATTGTTTTTTCTCCGTGTTTAGCACCTTGCTTGCACAGATTGACCATTGTATTCTGTATATTTATAATGTATGTTTTATACTGATCATTCTGTCTGTGTGTTGTTCCGATACCTTTCTCTTTTATATCAATAAAAAAAGTTTGGATCAAAATAAAAAGTAGGCCATTAATATGAATGGGCTGTACTATTTCTGGGAGCTTATCGTAGCACAACACATTAGTGCTGTGCCTTTAGTTACAATACACGTCTGCCGACAAGGTACTTTTTAGCAAGGCTGGTGGAATATGTTTGATTTATTTTGTTTCGCCTGCAGTCATAAAAAAAAGTATTGGCTTTTGGGCAGCTTAAAAAACTGGTAATTCCCAGAATACATATAAAATCATACTGTATGGTACACAGGACTCACATGCAGCTACAGCACTATTAGTATTCACTCATGAGAACTTAAAATGAAATAGATTATTCACACCTATAGGAATTATTACTTTTTATTACATTTACTATATTGTACTACGTATACCGTGTTTTGGAGAATGTGCTATTGAAAAGTGCTATGAAAATGCTAATGTTATAATAACATGCCTGCGCTTGTCATAAGCTGGCCATAGATGGGTTGCTTGTTTTTTGATCAACCAGCAGGCTGACCAAAGAAAACAGAATGGATTTCCCCATCCACACATTTGAGGTGGATAGAGGAATCCTCTATTGCATCCTGACAACAGGACTCCTCCGTTGTCAGAATACACTGATTGGAGGAAAATTTTCCAGCATTCCCATTAGGGCAAATGGATTATTAGATCAAATTCTCTCGAGTGGGAATGACCATAGATAGATCAAAATTCGGCCAGTCCTTGCTGAACCAGCCAATTTTCTATCCATCTGTTGCCAGTTTTAGAACTGGCATTTTATCACCCAACAGAAGTTGGCAATTTATCATAGCTGTAACTATGTTTGTTTTTTAGACATTCAAAATTTGGAAAAATTACTACGAGAAGCCATTGTCACTGGTCAGCCACGCAACCACAGAGCCTGGAAGAAAATACTGATCCTTGTTGAAGGAATTTACAGGTAAGGAGATAACATAAGAAAGAAAGAATGACTTATAACTTAATATGGCTGATAGCTTAATAAGGAAATGAAGACAAGGGAACATTTGTATAAGTTTTCGAAGCATACCCATGAGCATAGAAAACAAGTTGACACTTTATCAATATGCAGAGTATTCTTTTTCTCTTTAAGACACAGTGATGTACTTACTGCTCCATTAGCTTTGGGAGCCTTCTTTAACCTCTTCAATACAGGGTACTTTTACCCCCTTCCTGCCCAGGCCATTGTTCAGCTTTCAGTGCTGTCACATTTTTTTCGCACAAATAGAGCTTTATTTTGGTGGTATTTAATTACCCCTGTTCTTTTATTTTTTGCTTTAAAAAAAAAAAGACAGAAAATTTGAAAAAAAAAAGTTTTACTTCGTTTTTGTCAAATAATTTTGTAAATAAGTAATTTTTCTCCTTCAATGATGTGCACTGATGAGGAGGCACTGATACAGCACTGAAGGGCACTGATGAGGAGGCACTGATGAGGAGGCACTAATATGCAGCACTGATGGGCACTGATTGGCGGCACTGATATGCAGCACTGATGAGCGGCAATGATGGGTGACACTGAAGGGCGGTACTAATGAGCAGGCACTGATGGGCACTGAAAGGCAGCAGTGACTTGTATCACTGGGCACAGATTGGCCTCACTGATGGGCACAAATTGGCATCACTGATGGGCACAGACTGGCATCACTGGGTACAGACTGGCATCACTGATGAGCACTGTTGCACTGTTGGGGCTGCACTGATCACCAGGGCACTGATGATCAGTGCCCTAATTATCTGTACAGGTCTCCCCTGTGCGGAGATGCCGCTGATCGGCTCTCCTCTCCTCACACTCTATCTGTGTGTGGAGAGGAGAGCCCATAAACTGCATTTCCTTGTTTACATGGGTAAAGAGCCACGTCATCTGCTCTTTACTGAAATCGGGGTCGTGCCGTCTCCCAGTCACACAGCAGCGATCGCCGCACGCCAAGACTGGAGCAATGTCTTGTTACTTCGCCCCAGAACAATAGAGCATCCTGCCCGCCTTCCTTTGTCTATACGGCGGGCGGGAGGTAGTTAAGAAAAATGTCTATTTTTCTTGGCAAAGCTAGTGCACAGCCAACACATAGAGAAAGAAATACTCTGACATGTGATCATCACATCATAGGTTACAAGGTGAGCACTTGTTTAGGAACCACGCCAATTGGTTCCTGATTGTTAATGGAGATGCAGAGCTGTTGGTAACAGCACAAGTCTGAGAGGTAGCAGCATACACAGCTGTTAAAGGGAATGCAGATTAACATTACCATTGCACAGGGAATTTTTCAGGGTAACATTAATCAATGGAAGGGGTTGTGGACTGTAAGAAAAACATCCTAGCTAGCCCCTGCACAGGACCATGTCCCCTTCATTCCTATGGCTGGTCTGTGCTCATGGTGGCCACCATCCATCCAGTAGAAGTACAGACCAGCTAATGGAATGAATGAATGGGATCACGACTTGCGGTTGCACTAGACACAAGACCTGCATGGGTACCAAGCAGGACTGCACAGTGAAGGACTCTGACATAAGGCTGGAAGTAAATATTTTACTGTGCCAGATGCACTGAGGGGGTTGGGTATATCTAAAGGACAACTTCAGTTCTCCTTTAGGCGACATTCACACCAGTAAGTTGCATGAACGTGCACAAAATTGCACGCTTTACTACAATGTATAAAAAACGCGCTACTGCTTTGCACATTTTTAATGGCTTCCCATGCATCTTGAAAACACGCACATGCCAAAACACATGGCACTGCCACACCCTAACGTTTAGTGCAGTTCAATTTATAGAATGGTGCAGGAACTGTTTTTGTACGTTTTTCGCATACTCATGCCTTGGCCACAATGCTTTGCTTCCTGGCCACAGTAATTTCAACTTTGGGTGCAAAGTTCGGCAAGCAGCACTGCTTACAAATTCACGCTTTGAGTTCAATGGGGCCATGCCGCAATTGCATGCAATATGCACACTGCGGTGTAGTTTTGCTGCATTACAGGGTTAAATCAGGCTGCCTGTAAAATGCCATCTGAAAAGCTTTCTGAACAATGATCCCTCTTCAGAGGGCACCAGAAGTCTGAAAGAGCCCTTATGGAAAGGAAAAAAAAAACTGCAAATAACCATTTAGAATGCTTGATTTTTCTGTGCATTTACCTGCAATTGTTTTTAAGTAAATGACTGGGTCTCTTAAAATGTGCCAGGAGCTGAGAAGATGGTAAAGAAAGAGGCTAGTTTTGATTTGTAAACAGCCTCTGATTTTAATCATGGGATTTTAAGAGATTTCCTTGTACTTTATCTGGAACATATTGAATCAATAGTGCATCCTGTTCAGCTTCTCAATTATATCCATCAGTCAGGTTGTCTAACTGCTGGGATCTACTGACATTTTGAAAGTTTTTCAAGGCCGTGACTCCACCAGTGACTCCAGCAGCAGCATCTGAAGTGTTATCCGCAGCAGACGAAACTCATAGACTGACCTTTATCTAAACACCTGTCAGTCAATTCTAGCACATTATTACCACACTGACCTGCTGGTTCTGAGCAGTCTGGACATCCCCTCTCTAATCAGATTAAAAGCTAAATAAACATCGTTTGGCAAAGCAGAGAGAAACTTCAAGTCTTCCAATTCCTTTGATCATCTACAGATTCAGCAGACCACCAAAGTCTTAATGCTAAATATCGCTGTCTATTATATGGCACCCAAGCTGCTGCACAGCTGCTGTTTTCTTAAGAACTGCCAAATCCCTGTAATGAATGCAGTGGACACAGTTTCCTCCTAGGCTTGCTGACTCTATGCATCTTTCATCTCTTAGAAATGTTTGGGAAAAAACGGTATAAATCTTGTACATTTGTTCAGTGTTATTGGGCCTCTAACATCCAGCTGAATTATCAACGATAATTCATAATATTGAGTGAAGGAGGCTGATTAATATACGTCATTAGGATTATGTACTCTCCATAGAAGGCGGCCTACTTTTGGCCCAAGGGGAAGATCCTTAATAGCTGCCCATGGAACAGCAGTGGTTACAAGTTTATGCTAATTTTAAAAGGCACTTGGCTGGGTTCTTGCCAGATCAGGATGCAACCGCCATTGTCTCCTGTAAGGGAAACATGTCGTGAAAGAAGTATGATCGCTACCATTGATAAAAGTGAACACGCGCTACACTACTTTAGTTCATCTCCCAGTTCATATCGAACAGTCCACTCAGACTGCTGGAAGGCAGGGCTGCTGAATATATTACATGCTCTATGGATGACTGCTAGTGGGAAATGTTATAATATATTATAGAAATATAGGAGAGAAAATCAAAAGAACTGAAAATGCATACTGGCTAAAACTATGGTTCCTCTTAACCAGCAATTCTTAACCATGGTTCCTTCAGAGGTTGCTACAGGTTCCTTGAGCTGTGGCTGATTAGCATCATCTGATGGTTCCAGGTTCAAAGCCACTTGGCAGTGTCAGTTACATGACTTTATTATATTTTTATGTGTTTGTAGGGTGGCATTCTGACCACTCCTGTAAAGGGCATTCTTCTGAATTCCCCTTATCCCTGAATCTTCCTGAGATTCTTGAAAATAACTTCAAGGGTTTGTTGGGGGTAAAAGGTTGAGAAAGGCTAGTTCTCCTAGAAGAATGTCTAGTAATGCAGCCATCAGGGGTTCACTTCAACTGTTAAACCAATAGTGCCATCCTTGTCAGTGTCTTCCCCTGTGTACTCCTTACTATAACAGTAGTGGCCTCGTACAAAACAGGTATATTCACTTGGGGTTTGGGAGGTTACTGCATTAATTTAACTTTACAAACCAGAAGAAACGTCCTGAATGTCTATTCTGGCTGAAGCTAGCAGTACAAGATGCCTGTGTTACAGCTTTGTTATTTTTTGGGGGAAGTGAATTCACTACAGGTTGGCTTGGGAGGTATGGTGTTCACTCATAATGTAGACAGCATTAAACACTGGATGTGTTCTATTTAATGTTCACATGCTAGGATCACAACTGGCCAAGGCACTTGATGGAGGCAAACACACTACTCATATCATGGCTTGAGTGACGTAAGGATTTTTGAGGTCACAGAAGAATCTTGTAACTATATGAAAGCACAAAGCAGCAGACTACATGGTTTTATATAAGCCATGGGAATGTCTAGGTGGTCTTGAAAGAATTTTTTTTCTACAGTGGTACCTTATTATTATCCTACCATACCAGCTGCTCGCCATGGGTAATATGGACGCCTTTCAGAAATACTTTTAGTATTTGGAAATTGGTTTAAAGGTTCTCTTCCAAAGTGCCAGCCAAAAAACATTTTTGAACCTCTGCTCTACTCTTGGCCAAGCAACCCTCTTTCTGGTGGAGCATGATTGACAGTGTTTTTTTGGCATCAAACACCCAAGTATGTTTTCACATGGCCTGATACTGGCACATTTATTAAAGCTTAGAGGAAAATGGGTGTCTTTATCAACAGTTCTAGGAAGTGCAGTCTGCCAGTGCTGGAGTTGTTATTTCCACAGTAATACATCTGGTCCTTGTAATGTTCCTCTCATATTTTTCTTCTTCGTATTATAAGCTAAAACCACTCAATATAAATAACTACCCATGACGGATATTGGTCAGAGGTTGTCAGCAACAGGAAACGCTACAATGTTCCCAATTTGTTCCTGATCAATATATATCAATCAGAAGAAAAGGAAGTCCTCCACAATTGTGTCTGTCTGGGTGTTAGTTGGCAAACGTTCATAATATTTGCTTATGCCTGTCCCACACTTTCTTTTTTTTTTTGTTCTTTTGGTCAGTCAGGAGCATATAATGTAAATGATTAAGAACATTGCTTTGATCTGCCAGGACAGTAAGAATTTGGTTTGATCTGTGTTGTCTGGTTTTATTTAAGACCATTTTAATGCAGAACACATGAGGCCACATCTTAGGCAGTAAGCATTTATAATGATTAATACTAAATAGGAAGAACCAGATCAATGTTGTTGCAAGGCTTCTTACTAAAAAAAAAAAAACGATAGCAACCTCCGCAGACGAATCGTGGATGTAGTCAAGATAACAATTTGGTAAAATAGTTCCTGAGCTTCTAAACCCACATGCAGTACCTCCTGAACTCACTGGTCACTGCCATTGTCCCCTTGGCATAACTCAATAACTGCTCCTCATGCCAGATACACATGCAACCTTAAAAAGAGAAGCAGATTTAACAGTGAACTATTCTGATTTACATACATAGAATGATTGTGTTTCCTAAGCATGCCCTACAGGACAACTGAGCCAAAATGAAAATAAAATTGGCGTGAGGTCCCCCCCAAAAGATATGCCCTCAATATGAGGGAGCGGGTGCTTAGGGGCGGGGGCCCTGCGCCCCCACCCCAAAACACCTTGTCCCCATGTTGATAAGGACAGGGGCCTCTTCCTGACAACCCTGGCCGGTGGTTGTCAGGGTCTGCGGGCAGGGGGCTTATCGGAATCTAGAAGCCCCCCACCCTAGGTGAATGAGTATGGGGTACATTGTACCCCTACCCATTCACCTAAAAAAAGGGTCAAAACACTACAAAGGTTTTTGAAGTAATTTATAAAATCAGCTCTGTCGTGTCTTTTCTTCTCCCCTTTCTGGCTCTTCTCCCTCCACCGGCAATGTCTTCTCCCTCTGCCAGTTCTTCTCCCCTCTCCAGTTCTTCTCCCCTCTATATAGCCATTGGGCGGGTCCACCCAATGACATCATTTGGAGGCCCCTCCCCCTTGTGACATCACTGTCCCATCATGCACCGGGCGCTGATGTTACAAGGGCCTTCAGATGATGTCACAGGGTGGCCTCGGCTGTGCTCTTGCCACATGAGGCTGGGCATTGTCATGCACCAGAAGGAACCCAGGACCCACTGCACCAGTATAGGGTCTGACAATGAGTCCAAGGATTTCATCCCGATACCTAATGGCATTCGGGGTGCCATTATCTAGCCTGTAGAGGTCTGTACGTCCCTTCATGGATTTCATTTTTTTGAGCAGTGTAATGGTAATTAATCTCTACTATCAGCCATACTTTATTCTTGCCTACATGTAGCTGGGCGATCACAGACATTGGTTGCAGTACCAATCATCTGTGTGTGCCCAGTCTTAGATTTCACCTAAACTTGGTGTGGTGACTGGAAAAACCTAGAAGAACAAGACATAGGCCACACCTCGTCTGTTGGAAAAGGGGATTTTTTAGGATTGATGGCTGTCTAAAGTGAGCACACTAATTCAATTAATTTTTAAGGTACATACTTTATTAAGTATAAAAAAGGTTACATAAAAACTTTAGACGTATATTACGTTTTACACATCACGTATCCCGTACACTTGGTGTGGTGACTGTTTTTTTTTTGTACCAGATCAACAACAGTCACCTCAAGTGCAAATAGAAAGCAATAGTTTTCTATGTTTCCTGTTCACACTGCAACAGAGCCCCTGGGTGCCGAGCAGTGTGATGCAGAAAAATCTTCTTCTGTGAGATGTCTTGTGAGACGAAACGCGTCAGTTACCTGTCCACCCCCTCCCCGGGTCATTGCATTTGTGTGCTACTATATGATGGGCCCAGAATTATCCATATTGATAAGTGTTTCTACCATTATTTGATAAAGTTGTAAATGGTTTTACACTATGGGGGTATTCTCTTTTATCTTATGATTCGTTCAACACTCCTGTGATGTGTTATCCCGGAAATCCCATGAGCCATTTCCTATTGGCAGTTGTTTGTTAAAGATGGTATCTTAGGAGGTCCCCATGAAATATTTGGCGTTTCCCATCGGATGATATGCGGAGTGACAGTGTGATTTCTGGCAAGCGGATTTCTATTTGCAGTGGTGGATAGTCACAATCTATTTGGTTGTTGGCACTAACTATCTTCATTCAAAGAGATCTACAAGCACTGGACACTTTATTACTACTATATTTATTTATTGATATTTATATGAGCACAGGACACCTTCATCGGTGATTCACTATGTTTTGACTATTTGTCTTCATGTATTATTATTTGTGATTTATTTACACTTTATTTTGCACTTTTTTATTTAGTGCTGCACTATTTATACTATATGTTGTTACAATTGATGTCAAGTTGGTGTGCTGGCTGCTGTCACTTGTTATAGCAAGCACAGTATTTCCTCTACTACAGGTAAGTATAAATAACATGTTTGTTATTTAAAAAAAAAATAACATTTATAATCACTTTAATTGTCTGATTAAAAGGGTTGTAAACCCTCAAGGATTTTCACCTTAATGAAAAACCTGCTGTACTGCACCAGCCCCCCAGAGCCCCCTTTTTACTTAACTGAGCCTGGTCGTTCCAGCGATGGAGATGAGCACACCCGCTCCAGTCGGTGTCTCGGATCCTCATTGGATAGATTGATAGCAGCAGGAGCCATTGGCTCCCGCTGCTGTCAATCAAATCCAATGACGCAGGAGCCGGGGGAGGGGGGGACAGAGTCCTGCTATCTGTGTCAATGGATGCAGGAGCGGGACATGGGAGCGTGCCCGCATGAGTGCCCTGAAGGAAAGTGGCTCTCCAACAGGGCACTCGAGAAGAGGAGGAGCCAGGAGCGCCGCTGAAGAACCCCAGAAGAGGAGGATCAGGGCCGCTCCGTGCAAAACCAACTGCACAGAGGAGGTAAGTATGACATGTTTGTTTTTTTATGTTTTTTTTAAAGAACGAATTTTTACATATCTTTTAAGGTTTCGCTTTAAGCTGTTTTGCAGATCTTTCCTTTTGAAAATGTTAGTTGTCTACCTGTCTTGACAATCCACAGGCTACATAGTTTTTCTAATTTCACATAAAGACAGGAACTAGGCAAGATAGCAGCTTTGCCTCCCATATAACATTATGTGACAGTGATAGGATTTCAGTAGGCACAGACAAGCTGCCCCATTTATGTACAGGTATTGCCCATGCAATTCCATATGCATCCTCCAGTTTTCACCAACTGTGATATTCACCTGATTTACTGAAGGGGCATGAAGTTGGACCCTTTGGACATCCACTGGGTTGCCTTTTGAATGATCTGGCTTTGGTCTGAAACCTAGGGCAAGTATGTAAAGAGTGAAGTAAGAGTTCCTGATCTGCTCTCTTGTTCTGGGTTAGCAAATCCGAGCACTGAAGATATTGGATCATCATATCAAGTAATATGTATTATCAGAAGCAATGGCAGCACAAGGGACATTACTTACTATTAATCCAATGTGCCCCTTGTGCTGCTGGATCCTGTATTCCTTGAAATCTTCATCCTTTGATGTCCCCTACCCTCCATTCATAGATCGGGTTTTATTCATATAAACTATAGCATGGCTCTATGAATGGAGGAGGTGGACGGAAAGGGTAGACTTAGTTGAGCACTCCTGACAAGTGCCTACCACAGCTCCCTTAGTTCCATTAACCTGCACCAGAAGGGGTGGCATTTGGGGATGAAGATTTCAAGGAATGCAGCAGCACAAGAGAACCATTAGATTAAGCATAAGTAATGTCCTTTGTGCTTCTTTTCTTATTTTTTTATTTACTACACAAGAGAAAAAATTGGTTATCTTCACAAAAGAAACGTATGTGAATATTCACTTCATATTATCCAGTTCTGTGGAAAGCAAATTCTTGTTATTTTATTTTATCTGTGCAAGATTGGATAAATGAAGTGAAGATTCTTAACTTCTTTAGCAAATCCTCTCAGATATGTCACAAAATAGTTTGGCTTCGGTAAAGCGATGCCCCTCACCCCTTAGAGTGAAGGTTATCTATAGATTACCCCATTAATGCTGGACCTGATTAATATACACTGCCCTGTTGTAATGCTATTTTTCTCTCTTGCTTCTTCTAGCATGGAAGGGTCTATTGTTCGTCTACCAGAAATTGTGGCGTTGAAGAAGAAATACAGGGCTTACTTATATTTGGATGAGGCACATAGTATCGGGGCAGTTGGACCTACAGGACGAGGAGTGGTGGAATATTTTGGGATGGACCCTGCAGACATTGATGTAATGATGGGAACATTTACAAAAAGTTTTGGAGCCATTGGTGGATACATTGCTGGGAAAAGGGTAAGATTATAGTGTGGGAGAAGCCAGACAAAATGGCGAAAAACATTTTTAAGAATAAGTAAATTAAGATTCTCACACGGGAGAACATTTATCAAAAATGGAGCAGACAGAATCTGGAGCAATTGTGCATGGCAACCAATCCACTTCTTTCTTTAATTTTTAAAGCAGAAAAATAATAGCTAAGGAGAGAAGGGGAGAAAGGAGTTAACTATGGCTGACATAAAACTAAATGTAACTAAAGAAAAAAACTTGTTTTCTTAGTTTGGCTTGAATGGTGAGGAGTTAGAACTACTATTAGCCCGCATTCACACAGGGGCGATCCGACTTTGTTGCGACTTTGCTAAGCGACCTACAACGGGACTTCAAGGTGACTTCAGCGCAACTTTGGGCGACTTACAACGCAACTCCATGCCAGGCGACTTTGCCTGTGGCCAATCAGAGAAGGGAGGGAGGGGGTTGTCTGGGTAATTCAGGGAGTGTAAATTATTTTCTTTTTCCTGTAAAGTCGCTTCTGTATAGATGGGGATCCGACTTGGAGGCGACTTCCATTGAATTCTATGGGCACAAGTTGTATAGAAGTCGCCTTGAAGTAGTACAAGAACCTTTTCTGAAGTCGGAACAGCTCCCATTCACTTCAATGGGATTTCTTATGTCAAGCGGCTTGGGGCGACACAAGTCGGAGCGCAAGTCGAACCTGTGTAAACCGGCCCTTAGACTTTTATTGCGTCTGGGGAATTTCACATTCTCTAATGGTCCTGATCCCTAATGTCACTGGGAATAAAAGTGAGGGTACATTCTAAATGTACAGGAATAGAGGGAAACTTTTCTAATGTAGATGCTTGTTACCATGAAGTTGGGATTCCCATCACATTGGAAAGATATCCAACTCACCTGTTGAACATACAGGACAAAAAAGATAAAGTGGTAGTAAACCGCTGGGCGTTTTTTTTGCTATAATATGCTAGTATGCATCGCATAGTCACACATTATGTTAACCACTTCAGCCCCATGAAGGTTTTACCGCCCTTCGTGACCAGACCATTTTTTGCGATATGATGGCACTGCATTACTTTAACTGACAATTGCTTTTCTTTTTTTCCCACAAATAGAGCTTTCTTTTGGGGGTATTTGATCACCTCTGCAGTTTTTATTTTTTGCGCTATAAACAAACAGTGACAATTTTGAAAAAAACAATATTTTTTTACTTTCTGCTATAAAACATCCAATAAAAATGTAAAAAAATCTAATTTCTTCATCAATTTAGGCCAATATGTATTCTGCTACATATTTTTGATTAAAAAAAATCCCAAAATACATATATTGATTGGATATCACGTCTACAAACTATGGGATATTTTTATGGCATTTTTCTTCATTTTTTTTTATTACTAGCAATGACAGGGATCAGCGATTTTTAACGGGACTGAAACATTGTGGCGGACAAATCGGACACCTAACTGACACTTTTGACACTTTTTTTGGGAACCAGTGACATTATTACAGTAATCCGTGCTAAAAATATGCACTGACATTGTACTAATGACACTGGGAGGGAAGGGGTTAACATCAGGGGCAATCAAAGCGTTAACTGTGTGCCTAGCTGGTGCTTGCTAACTGGGGGGGGGGGGGTTTGCTCTGACTGGATGAAGTCATCTCTATCGCCTTCCCTTTCAGAACAGGCGATCTGCTTTGTTTACATAGGCAGATCACCGTTCTGCCTATCTGAGGATCGCCAGACCCACTGATTGGCATCCCCTGTGGCCTATCAGCGGGTGATCACGCCCCCAGTGTCTATTACACAAAATGACATAGAGGTACGTCGTTTTGCACAATAGAGTCGACCTGCCGCAGTAAAAGTGTGGTAAGAGGACGGCAAGTGGTTAAACTTACCTTAAAACTAAGCCTTCCAGCCCTGAACTGTCACCGCTGCAGGTGCGTCCATCTTCACCCTGTATTCCTTCCGGGTTCGCGTGACTGGCCGACACCACAATGACTTCACCCTTGCACCTGCACGCAGGAGCCCCCTTTTATGGCACAGGACTTTGAAGGGTTGTTTACTCCCACTTTAAGTGAAATCTCCCCAGTGAGAGACAGCTGGCAAAAAAAAACTGACACTGGTTTAACCTCTTGCTTACTGGGCACTTAAACCCCCCTCCTGCCCAGACCAATTTTCGGCTTTCAGCGCTGTCGCATTTTGAATGACAATTGCGCGGTCGTGCGACGCTGTACCCAAACAAAATTGATGTCCTTTTTTTCCCACAAATAGAGCTTTCTTTTGGTGGTATTTGATCACCTCTGCGGTTTTTATTTTTTGCGCTATAAACAAACAAAGAGCGACTATTTTGAAAAAAGAACAATATTTTTTTACTTTTTGCTCTAATAAATATCCAAAAATAAAATATATATAAAAAAAAAAAAATTATTTATTGGGTTTGGCCAATATACATTCTTCTACATATTTTTGGTAAAAAAAAATCGCAATCTGTGTTTATTGATTGGTTTGCGCAAAAGTTATCGCGTCTACAAAATATGGGAATTGATTTATGGCGTTTTTTTGTTTGTTTGTTTTTTTTTACTGATAATGCGATTTTTATTGGGACTGCGATATTGGGGCGGACATGTCGGACATTTTTGACACATTTTTGGGATCAATGACATTTATACAGCGATTAGAAATTTAAATGTCCACTGATTACTGCATAAATGTCATTGGCAGTGAAGGGGTTAACCTGCAGGGGGCAGTGAAGGGGTTAACTGTGTTCCCTGGGTGTGTTCTAATTGTGGGGGGGATGGGCTGGCAGGGACATAACAACAGATCTAACTGATCCCAGTGACAGGGATCAGTAGATCTGTTTGTCCCCCTCTCACAGAACGGGGAATCGCCGTGTTTACACTGGCGGTTCCCCGTTCTGCAGCTCTGACAGGCGATCGCGGGTCAGGACTGGACATCGAGTCCGCCCGAACCGCGGGCACGCCCACGCAGTGTGAGTGCGCGCCGGGAGTGGGCAAATGGACGTCCACCCAGCAATTGAGATCCGCGCTGTAGCCGTCTTTCGGCTATAGTGTGGATCTGAAGTTGTTAAAGTATAACGAATGCAAAATGTTTTTTTTTTATAGTTTGATAGAGTGCAGAGGGATTAGAATGCTTGTCAGTTTTCATAGCTGTCTGTGCTCCATTAGAAAAGTGAAAGTAAAATAAAATCCTATATTTTGGGTTGTCCCCAGAAAAGTATTAGAGGGGAAATCTTCCAATGGGAACACTGGTTCTGGTGACCTGGGGGACCCCAGGGAATTTCCTTAATTTGCAGGGATTTCCTATCACTTCCTGTTTAGCTATAGACAGGAAGTGAAGGAAAATCTCCACAATGGGACACAGATGGTGCAAAAATCTGACAGGGGTTATAACCCTCCCTTGCTCTATCCAAAATGAAAAAAAAATGTTTTGCCTATAGATCTACCTTAAAGTGATTGTAAACGATCGCCTTGTAAAACAACCCATTCCGTTTAAAATAGAGATGGAAGGCAAAACATTTTTGTGTGATATATATATATATATATATATATATATATATATATATATATATATATATATATATTTTTTATAAATATTATATATATATATATATATATATATATATATATATATATATATATATATATATATA
>BLSH010334086.1:211761-237242 GCA_018402905.1 Glandirana rugosa | reverse complement strand
TTGCTCAATGTATGAAATACTACTAGTTATATCATAAATTTTTATTATTTTTTTTTTGATGTTTCCAGGGAGTAAATTAACGTGATATGACTCACAGGGTAAAATGTCTGTCGTCCAACTTCCCTCTCCTCTCTTCCGTACATTAAGCTTACCAGTGAATGGCTGTGCAGCGGAGGAGTGTCAGGATTCTGATCATTGGATGAGAGCACACGGAGTTCCCAGCACAGCTAGAGAACTGACCATGGTGTGCTCTTCTGCTTAGTGTGGTCAGTTTTTAATAGGAAAGCAAAGGGAATATCAGGAGCACCAAGGATTTCACATAAAAAAGGAAGCAATACTAAGAGAACAGGAGACTTTCTCATGCAAGTACATCAGGCGCATATCAGGAATTTGAAGTGTTGGGGTAACAAACGCTTTAACCCTTCTCTCCTCTCCCTTCAACCTGCTGTCTGTAAAATGGGACACTCAGTATAGTGCAATTAAATGAGGGACCTTTGTAGTTTTTTTTTTATTATTTTTAAATACTATATTGATCATCATAAAGTATGTAACTCGTTTAGACTTTATGAAGTGACTAATAAATTGGGAAATACATTTTTTAAATGTATGTCCGTTGGTGCCATACTAGAAAGTCCCTTATCATTTACCTTGTTGTAGTCATTTTTTGGTTTGGGATGATAGCACTCAAAGTCCTTTCCTAGTGTTATTGTGCCTTCTTCCCTTCTCTTTTGACATTATTGTATAAAAAACTGTTGCATATCTGTTCCAAGAAGAAGTGCAGAATTTAGCTTAGTATAGAAACCGGTAACTCTTATGAACTACCATTAGGCCCCCTTTACACATGTGTGGTTGAAAGAGGTGAGTTAAAATCACAGCTTCACCATGTTGCTGGCATAGTATACCAAAATGCATGATAGTGCTTTGCCATGCGCTTTGGTTTACTGTAATGTAGGTGTGTTAGGGTGCCATTCAAAATGAATAGTAATGCAATGCCTTGTAATACCATGTATCCTTGTGATTTTTGGGGAAGGCTGTAATATAAGCCCTACCCCAAAAATAGGCCCTAGTTTATCCGGTTCCTGATCAGCCGCTTCAGTTGTACTGTGGCAGGTTGGCTCTCCTGCGTGAATCGGCGTCATTGTACATTGGCCGCGCATGCGGGTGGGGGGGGGCGTGTAAATCCCAGGCAGCGTCAGGTTAGTGCCAGGTACTCTAACACACACACTATATAGCTCCATTACTAGTATAGTGTCTCTGAACGGATCAATATCTCTGATCTGATCAGAAATATATAAGTGTCCCCAGTAGTATAGTGTTCCCAAAAATGCGGCGTTGGCAGGATCAGCCCAGATCCCTGCCAGTACCTGCGTTTAGCCCCTCCACCCAGCCCACCCAAAGTGCAGGATCAATAGATCACTGTAAATTTTTAAAAACACAGCACACATAAGTGCAGTGTTCGCAGAGTTACGCCAGATCCCTGCTAACAGTTCATTTTTTTGGTAACGTTTTGAAGCAGTCACTGACAACCAAGTGTTCTTTTACCTGTGAGTCGCACTAGTTGTACCTATAAATTTACTGGCCAAAATGTCCAAACAGAGGTACACTAGTAATGAGGCCTACACGTTGCTGAGTATGGCAGATGAGAGCGAAGGGGAAGCCTCACTGTCAGAGCCAGGCTCAGTATATGAACCTGTAGAGAGCAGTGGCACCCTGACAGATAGCTCTGACAATGGAGTAGTGGTCCCTGCTAAGGTCAGGTGTACCTGACCCTGTTCTTCTGTTGCTGAGGAGCAACAACCGCAGGGTTCTTGTATGGAGCAGAGAGCCAGTACTAGTGCCGCTCAACCTCCTGGTGAACTGGCAAGCACCAGCAGTCTAGTACATCCTGGTCATACAAATAGCACTGCAGTATCACTTGATGACGTGGCGAGTCCCAGAAGTGCAGTTCAAGTTGATGTGGTAGCTAGCACAAGTAGTGCCCCGCAGCCACCAAGAATTCAAGGACAAGCCTGTAGAGCCCATAGTGCCCTCCCTGATGTGTTTGCAAATCCAGATTGGCCAACCCGGAATTCAGGTGCAAACAGCGGATTTTACTTCCCTTGACTTTTATCCGCTGTTTTTCATGGAAGATCTGTACAGATCTATTGTGGACCAAAGCAATTTATACACTGGTCAATTCATCACCGCTAATCCCCATTTGACCCTTGCCAGAGAATTTGCCTGGAAACCTATTACGGTTCCAGAATTTAAGATGTTTCTGGGCCTATCCCTCCTCATGGGCATAACCAAAAAAAGTGAGTTGCGGTCATATTGGTCCACTGACCCAATTCACCATATGCCCGTGTTCTCTGCTTCCATGACAGGACTAGATACAAGCATATCTTGCGGGTCATGCATTTCAATGACAATAAACTCTGTCGTCTTCGGGGTGACCCTGAATATAATCGGCTCCACAAAGTTCGGCCCCTTGTAAACCACTTCAACCAACAATTCGCAGCCTGGTTTATTCCCAATCAAGTTGTCTGCGTTGATGAGTCCCTGTTTAATTTTTCTGGCTTCTTTCAAACAGTATTTCCCCAGCAAGTGTGCCAGATATGGGGTCAAGATGTATAAGCTTTGTGACAGGGCCACAGGCTATACATATGGTTTTCTGGTTTACGAGGGAAAAGATGGCACTGTGGAGCCCCCCAACTGCCCAGACTATATAGGGAACAGCAGTAAGATTGTTTGGGACTTGGCGTCATCCCTATTCGGAAAGGGGTACCACTTGTACGTGGACAATTATTACACAAGCATGCCACATAGTCCCCTTTTTGACTCTGGAATTGGCACATGTTGCACCGTGCAATCTAATCGCTGGGGCTTTCCCCAGCGGCTTGTAGATTCCCAACTTAGACGGGGGAGAGAGCCTACTTGAGATGTATTCATTTGCTTGGAATGTTTTTTCATTCTGACCTCCATTCATGCAGACACGGCAGTCCAAATTCCAACGGCGACTGGTGTTGTTGGGAAGCCCCTCTGTGTCCATGAATACAACCTTAACATGGGAGTGGTGGACTTCAATGACCAAATGATGGCACCATACTTAATTGCTCGTAAGACCAGACGCTGGTATAAAAAAGTGTCTATATATTTATTTCTATTGCCTCTGCTGAACGCTTATGTGCCATACAAAGCGTCAGAACAGACTGGATCCTTCCTTAGATTCCAGGAAGAGATCATCACAGCCCTTCTGTTTCCAGACGGTATTGTGGCCCAATTTCCCAATGCAAATGCAGTGAGCCAGCTCCATGAGACATTTTCTGTATGTCCTCTGTGGTACCTTTACCCAAAGATCACCCAAAAAAAAAATGTGTCTGCAGAAAGCGTGGATATAGGCATGACACCAACTTTTATTGTCCCTCCTGTCCTGACCAACCTGATCTCTGCATCGGTGAATGTTTCCATCGCTACCACACACTAGTGGAGTACTAGGGTAGGGTACAGCACGGCACAGTCCTAGGGCACACTTACATATGGTCTCAAAAGATGTTAGATGGTCATTTTGAGAGACCCTAAGCTGGAACATTTATAGTTACAATAAAAGTGTAAAAAAAGAAAAAAAAAAAACATAACAAAGAAAAAAACAAAAAAGCCAAAAATAGTTGACGTTTTATTATTCTTCTCTCTCTTGTTCTCTCTCTATTGTTCTGCACTGTTTTACTGTATTTTATGCGTAACTGTAATGTTTTATTGTTACTGTGTTTTATCGTGTTTGCTTTGCAAATATGTCATTCTACTGTTATACTTTACTGTTACTGTTTTATTGTTAACCATTATTTGCTCTGCAGGTACGCAATTCAGCTGCAGCATGGGTTTATTCTGACAGCAACGGGGTTTGCTCTCACAAGACGTAAAGCCATAACTCCAGCGCTGTAGGAGGTGATTTCACCACCACAGTTAAAAAAAGAGCATATATGTCAAAGCATAGAGGCAAGGGTGGCATATTTTTTAATTTTTTTTTCTTGGCAGAGATTTCTATATCCACATAATTTGATGTGAATGGAGGAATCTGTTAGGTTCTCTGTATGCCCATCATTAGAAGTGGGTGGATGCAGGGCGGTATTCTAATGGTGGGCATGCCACCGATTGATCAATTTGAATGGAGGCATCTGTTAGGTTCTCTTTTTTCATTTAACCCACAGGCTGCATGAAAAAAAAGAACATTACAATATATGCCCAACAAGGACCAGCGACGTACTGGTATGTTGCTGGACTTTGGGTGGTTATACCGGAATGATGCCTGCAGCTTTAGGTATCATCTTGGTATTGTTCTTTTCAGCCGGCGGTCGGCTTTCATGTAAAAGCATTTCTAGTGGCTAATTAGCCGCTGGACTGCTTTTACAAGCAGTGGGAGGGAACGTGGTTCCGCCAGCTGACCATAGAGCTGAACACTGACCATAGACCATAGACTAGAACAGAAGCTACGAGCATTTCATCACTACGGTTTTCGCTGGATATAAACACCACCATTGGGAAATTGGGAAAGCATCTTATCACACCGATCTTGGTGTGGTCAGATGCTTTATGGGCTGAGGAGAGAACTAGAGTCTAATAGACCCCAAATGTTTCAAAAAAGAGTACCTGTCACTACATATTGCTATCATTGGGGATATTTAAATTCCCTGTGATAACAATAAAAATGATAAAAAAAAAAAAAAAAAATGGGACAGTGTAAAAATAAAATAAAAAGCAAAATTAATAATTAAAAAAAAAAATAAAGGAAAGCACCCCTGTGCCCTCATGCACATGCAAGCGTCGGTCTCGTGTTGTATGTAAACAGCAATTGCACCATGCATGTGAGGTATCACCGTGAACGTCAGATCAAGGGCAGTAATTCTAGCAGTAGACCTCCTCTGTAAATCAAAAGTGGTAACCTGTAAAGGCTTTTAAAAATGTATATAGTTTCGCCACTGTGCGGGTGTGCATAATTTTAAAGCATGTCGTGTTTGGATCGCATAAGATCATCTTTTATATTTCACCAAACATTTGGGCAATATAGCGTGTTTTTGGCATTAAAATAAAAAAAAAATTTTCCCCAAAAAATTGAAAAATTGCTGCGCAAATACTTTGTAGAAAAAAAATGCAACACCCACCATTTTAATCTGTAGGGCCTCTGCTTAAAAAAAAATGTTTTGGGGTTCAAAGTAATTTTCTAGCAAAAAAAAAATATTTTTTCATGTAAACTAAAAGTGTCAGAAAGGAATTGGTGGTTCAATTGGTTAGAAGAGTGGGTAATGTGTGACAAAAGCTTCTAATGTTGGGCATAAAATAAGGGCCCCCCCCCCCCCCCAATGACCCCTTTTTGGAAATAGACACCCCAAGCTATTTCCTGAGAGGCATGTTGAGTATTTTACCACAAGTTTCAGAAAAATGACAATTTTCTTTTTTTTTTTTTACATAAAGTTGTCTCCAAATGATATGTTGATCACACATGCTATGGGTGTATGTGCAATTAAACCCCAAAATACATTCTGCTGCTTCTCCTGAGTATGGGGATACCACATGTGTGAGGCTTTTTTGGGAGCCTTTCAGGCTTTCTAAGGGCGTAAAATGGTGATTTTACTCCTCACTACTCACGATTTTGGAAAGTAGGCACCCCAAGGTATTTGCTAAGAGGCATGGTGAGTATTTTGCAGCTCTCATTTGTTTTGGAAAACGAAGAAAGAAAGGGAAATTTTTTTTTTCTTTTTTCAATTTTGAAAACTTTGTGACAAAAAGCGAGATCTGCAAAATACTCAACGTGCCTCTCAGCAAATAGCTTTGGATGTCTACTTTCCAAAATGGGGTCATTTGGGGGGATTTTGTGCTATCTGGGCATTTCATGGCCTCCGAAACTGTGATAGGGAGTGTGGGGTGAAATCAAAAAATTACGACCTTAGAAATTCTGAAGGTGGTGATTGGTTTTCCGGGTCCTGTACGCTGCTAGACAGCCAAAAAGTCTCACATATGTGGTATCCCCGTATTAAGGAGAAGCAGCAGAATGTATTTTGGGGGAGTAATTTCACATATACCCATGGCATGTGTGAGCAATATACCATTTCAGTGACAACTTTGTGTAATTTGTGAACTTTTGTGACAAAAAAAATAAAATATTCAATGGGCTCAACATGCCTCTCAGCAGATTCCTTGGGTTGTCTACTTTCCAAATAGGGGTAATTTGGAGGGATTTTGTACTGCCCTGCCATTTTAGCACCACAAGAAATGAGATAGGCAGGCATAGACTGAAAGCTGCGTAAATTCCAGTAAATGTACCATAGTTTATAAACACTTTTGCGCAAACCAATAAATATATGCTTATTGAAATTTTTTTTACCCAAGACATGTGGCTGAATGCATTTTGGCCTAAATATATGACTAAAATTGAGTTTATTGGATTTTTTTATAACAAAAAGTAGAAAATATTTTTTTTTCAAAATTTTCTGTGTTTTTTCATTTATATCGCAAAAAATTAAAATCCCAGAGGTGATCAAGTACAAGCAAAAGAAAGCTCTATTTGTGGGAAAAAGGGATGCAAATTTGGTTTGGATACAGCATTGCATGACCGTGCAATTACCAGTTAAAGCAGCGCAGTGCCAAATTGTAAAAAGTGTTCTGGTCATTAAGGAGGTAAATCCTTCCAGGGCTGAAGTGGTTAAAGTGGTTGTAAAATCCTAGAATCCTCTCTATTACAGTAGTATATAATGTAAAATGTGTGTGTTTCTGTAATCTAATTGTGTCAAATACCTTCGGTACAGCGGCGCTCAGCTGACCTCCCGCTGCTTTCCTCCTCTTCTCCCAGCTGTCAGCAGGCGATTTTGGCCCCCCTCTGCAGTGCTTGGAGCGGGGAAGACCGCTTCAGCGGGTCACGGAAGCACTGGGCAGTGCTATAAGAAGGTATTTGACACAATTAGATTACAGAAACACACACATTTTACATTATATACTACTGTAATAGAGAGGATTCTAGGATTATACAAGCACTTTTACTATGTTCACACTGGGGATTTCTGACAGGCAGGGAGGGAGAGGGGGAGAGAAGACCGCACATTGCATTGGAAGCCCTACCCCGAAAATAAGCCCTACTGTGTCTTTTGTTGCCAAAATTAAAATAAGGCCCGGCTTATTTTCAGGGAAACACGGTAGTTAGAAACCGATGCATTACCAAATTCCACTTGTCCAAATCTTCATGAAGTCCATCTTTACATCACAACTCTACATTGCTGTCTGTTAAATGTTATTTACATTGTTGTTTATGCTTCTTCATTTTCTTTCAGTAATTAACTGGAAACTAGCCTCTAACCTGTAAACATGTTTTACCTCCAGGAACTAGTGGAATACTTGAGAACACATTCGCACAGTGCACTTTATGCAGCTTCACTTTCTCCTCCTGTAACAGAGCAAATCATCAGGGTGATGAAGTGCTTTATGGGGCGTGATGGGACACAGACAGGTAAAATTTCTTGGTTCATCATATTGGCCAATTTGTTTTGAATGCAGTTAGCCATCATGCCTTAGCTGTGATTATGTGACAAGAAGTTGGCTGTGGTGTTGTATGGGATCATTTTTTTCTTCGGGGATCAGTTTATCTACAAGGGATCTAGATTGAGACTGAAATACTGTATCTAACAAAAAACAGCAAATGAATACATCACATTTTCTACAAATTAGCATCCCAGATAGAAAGCAATTGAGCTGCAAGTTTGAAAATGACTTGCTAAGCTATTGCTAGACTTGCCAGTCTTCACAAATTTGTTGCACAATTGCAGCAAGTCCGCATTGCATGATTCCAGATCAACTTTCTTTGCAAACATTCTGCAAGTCTGCTGCAAGTTCTGGTTCAGTTTTGTTGTGCAATAGTCCAGTGGTTCTCAACCCTGTCCTCAAGTACCCCCAACAGGCCATGTTTTGGGAATTTCTCTTAGATAAAATAGCTGTCCATAATACCAAGCCATTCACTCTGATTTAAAACACCTGTGCAAGATAAAGGAAAACCTGCAAACATGGCCTGTTGGGGGTACTTGAGGACAGGGTTGAGAACCACTGCAATAGTCATCCCACCACAGGGGTCACTCTGACTTGCAGAGCTCTTGCTGTAGACTCACTACTGCAGCTTTGTTTTTGCCTTGCCACACAAATTTGCTTCAAATTGGAAAAGTGTCAACTAGAACTTGAACTTCAAGTGCTCTTCAAATGTGCAACTTGCCAGTTAAAATGTGCAGCAAGTTAGCAAGACTTACTATTCAACACTGTCACAAATTTGTGGCAAGTTAGTCTTGCTATCTGAGATCTAATGTAGCGCTTCATAAAACTACAAACCATCAACTCAGTGGGTGGACTTTGACCTTATCAGTTGTCTTGTAACATTTGGGAGACTATAAAGGGGTCCATACAATAGAAGAATTTGTTTTGAAAATGGTCATTTTCCGAGCGTTCGACCATTTGATTTTCTAATCGTCAGTGGGTTAGATCGGTGATCATTTTCAACCTTCATGACGAGAAAATTGATTCTTCTGAACAAATTTCTAACAGGCCATGTGGTTTTGCTATGGGAATTTCTATTTGTAGCAAAAACAATTTTTATTTATTTTATTTTTATTTATTTCAGGTACTTGTATATCGACATCAATTTACGCAGCGCTTTACATATATGTTGTATATTCACATCAGTGACTACCCTCAAGGAGCTTACAATCTAAGGTCCCTAACTCACATACATACATATACTAGGGCCAATTTAGACAGGATCCAATTAACCTTCCAGCATGTCTTTGGGAGAACATGCAAACTCCAGGCACGTAGTGTCGTGGTTGGGATTCGAACCAGTGACCATTTTACTGCTAGGCGAAAGTGCTAACCACTACACCACTGTGCCGCCCACTGTGTTAAAAGCA
Organism: Glandirana rugosa; assembly: GCA_018402905.1. Lineage (NCBI taxonomy): Eukaryota > Metazoa > Chordata > Amphibia > Anura > Ranidae > Glandirana > Glandirana rugosa. Next base: position 228,330 of record BLSH010334086.1, on the reverse strand, counting down.
AACAAAATTATGAAGTACTTTTGGATGGCATTTATTAAATCTGTTAGCTTTACTCAATGTTGACCTCAAACATACTGATAAGATTTTTCATATGGGTGTTTGTTCAAAAAATGTACCGGTGTATGGCCAGCTTTAGAAGAGTAAGTCCACCCATAACTACTAATCAATTCAGGAGTGAGACCAGCGGACGATATCACATATTTTGGGGACTTGGCAAGATTTCTGGACCTCGGTTTGTAGTCGTGTCCTCTGCTGCAGCCATTGCAAGATAGTCTGGATTCTCCCTATTGGACTTCCCATTTATTTTCTGCAAAAGAAACAGGGAGGAGTAGAAATTAATAGAGAAAGCGAAACATAACGCCAGTAAATTTAAAACCACCAGGGGCCACTAATATTTTCAAGTGGACTGAACGTATAAAACCTAGTCCCACGCATTGTCTAAGCATAGTTGTTAATAATCTATTTCGTATAAAATAAATTCCGTAATTACATAGTTGCCAACTCATTCCGTTGAACTTGACACACTTCTTTTAAGTCATACATCCCCTGTTTTTTGTCATTGTGTTCAATTTTGACTTCCAAAGTTGCCTGGCAGCAGTGAACAGAAACACTTTGAGGAGATAAGTCTCCTGGTTTCTTTTGTGAAGACGTCAACAATCCTGAAAAAGTGTCTCACAAATAATACAAAAGATAATTGCTTAGCAGTGCTGAGCGAGTTCATCCTTTTGAATTAAAGTCAATCCCAGTGACTTGTTGGGTGAACTTATGTATTTGTGGAGCAATTACTTGCCACTAAGCTCCTCTAGATTAGCATGTATAACACAGAACTGTCACCCAAGCGTTACTTGACTCCTTAATGACCAGTTACTTTGTAGCTTTGTGACCAGTGACTTTAGTGTTTTTCGTTATTTGCTGTTTAAACAGAAAGAATAGGTCTCTTCACAGGTCCAGGTAAAATGCATGCTCTCTGGTATACAGGCAGAGTTTTAAAGAGCATTTTGAGTAGTAAAACGTAAAGTGCATACCAGGACAGAATACAAAAAAAGAAACATATTCAATATATCGCCGCAACACATGAACATTTATCCATGTTTTATCCTTTCATAAATTCTGCAAGTACAAAAAAAATACCTGATCTGCCAGAATCCAGCCCTTCTAACCTGTTTAAGCCGACAACACACAGCCTCTGCTACAATGATATCCAAAGCAGTGTTGTCAGCCCTGCCCAGCCATAGACTGTTGTATTGAAATCCATCAAGGAACGAGGCAAATTTTGATCTATGGGTGAGTAGGCTGGTTGTAATAAAGGCAATCCATCAATTGACTTCCGTACAACTGACCTGTCTGATTTTTTTTTCACGCTATCACTGCCAGCAGCTATATCTGCAAGCAGTGATCATTGTATTCTGATGGCTGGAAAGCCTCGCTTTGTCAGAATACAATAGTTCCGAGGGAGGGATCAAGCAACTTGTTTTCCTTCAACCCGTGATTAAAGGAAGAAAACTGGGTAATGTATGTCCTGGTCTACACAGATAGTAGCTTTCCTTTCTGCCAAATAATGCAGGGTTCAAGTTATTATGCCGGTGCCAGAGGCTAAATCCGGGTATAGGAAAAGTAAGTGTGGGTGGATTGCCAATCACTTCATGCACTACATCCCATATGTTATACCAAGAAAACAGGAAGATATTTGTGACTGTTAGGGCTAGTTTACACTTCAAAACATGGCTTCGGACACACTTTGTTAAAGCTCTCTGAACGCCAAAGTTCCTGTCACTAAATAAAATGGTTAGAGTATAGTCCTGTTTACACCTGCTTTTGCTTGGTGCTTCGACGAGGCTTCAGCGGAGCTTTGGTGAGGCTTCATGGGGCTTCGATGAGGCTTTGGTGAGGCTTCATGGGGCTTCGATGAGGCTTTGGTGAGGCTTCATGGGGCTTTGATGAGGCTTCGGTGGGGCTTCAGTGGGCCTTCAAGCGAGCTTTGTCATAGACTTCTATGGAGGCTTTGAAGACGGTTTGAAGCACAATTAAAGCTACATGGGGTATAATTTTTGAAAATCAAAAGCAAAGTGTAAACAGGACTGTAAGCTAACCATTTTATTTAGTGACAGGGGCTTTGACTAGCGCACTCAAAGCATGTCCGAAGCCTTGTTTTGAGGCAAGTGTAAACTAGCCCTTAATGTGTGTTGAAGGCGAAGCAAATGTATTTGAGCCCTTGAAAAGTCCTCTCATATACAGTGCCTTGAAAAACTATTCATACCCCTTGAAATTTTCCACATTTTGTCATGTTACAACCAAAAACGTAAATGTATTTTGTTGGGATTTTATGTGATAGACCAACACAAAGTGGCAGATAATTGTAAAGTGGAAGTAAAATGATTAATGGTTTTCAAAATGTTTTACAAATAAATATTAAGGTAATACTTAAAATCTGGCCTATTAGTGGGTCCCGGGGACAGGAGTTGAGAACCACTGATCTAAACCATTCCATGGTAGTTCTGGCTGTAGGTTTAGGGTCGTTGTCCTGTTGGAAGGTGAACCTCCATCCCAGTCTCAAGTCTTCTGAAGACTCTAACAGGTTTTCTTCTAAGATTGCCTGGTATTTGGCTCCATCAAAATTCCCATTAATTCTGAACAGCTTCCCTGTCCCTACTGAAGAATAGCATCCCCACAACACAATGCTGCCATCACCATCTTTCACGGTGGGGATGGTGTGTTCAGGATGATGTGCAGTGTTAGTTTTCCGCCACACATAGTGTTTTGTTTTTAGGCCAAAAGCTTAAATTTTGGTCTCATCTGACCAGAGCACCTTCTTCCACATGTTCGCTGTGTCCCCCACATGGCTTCTCGCAAACTGCAAACTTTCTTATGGCTTTCGTTCAATAATGGCTTTCTTATTGCCACTCTTCCATAAAGGCCAGATTTGTGGAGTGCACAACTAATAGTTGCCCTGTGGGCAGGTTCTCCCACCTGAGCTGTGGATCTCTGCAGCTCCTCCAGAATTACCATGGGCTCTTGACTGCTTCTCTGATTAATGCTTTCCTTGCCTGGCCTGCCAGTTTAGGTGGACAGCCATGTCTTGTTAGGTTTGTAGTTGTGCCATACTCTTTCCATTTTCGGATGATGGATTGAACAGTGCTTTGTGAGATGTTCTAAGCTTAGTATTTTTTTTATAACCTAGCCCTGCTTTAAACTTCCCCACAACTTTACCCCTGACCTGTCTGGTGTGCTCCTTGTCCTTCGTGATGCTGTTTGTTCACTAAGGTTCTCTAACAAACCTCGGAGGGCTTCACAGAACAGCTGTATTTATACTGAGATTAAATTACACACAAGTGTAATCTATTTACTAATCAGGTGACTTCTGAAGGCAATTTGTTCCACTAGATTTTAGTTAGTGGTATCACAGTAAAGGGCGCTGAATACAAATACATGCCACACTTTTCAGATATTTATTTGTAAAAAAAGTCTGAAAACCATTCATCGTGTTCCTTCCACTTCACAATTGTCTGCCACTTTGTGTTGGTCTATCACATAAAACCCCAATAAAATACATTTATGTTTTTGGTTGTAACATGACAAAATGTGGAAAATTTCAAGGGGTATGTATACTTTTTCAAGGCACTGTATTTCCTGTTTGGCATGATTGGCAGAATCCTGACATGTTTCGCCCAGGGCTTCCTCCAGGGATGTGTCTGTCTGCTGTATGTCATGCCATTCTGACAAATAAGCGTACAACATAAGTATCCATATGCATATTAACAAGGAAACATTGCATTTTGTTCACATGCTTACCCCCTAGTGCTCAATATGCTACTTCAAAAAAATAGCTTGAAATAAGGTTTGCTATCGTCCAACCTAATATTGTAGTTCAGTGGGATCACAAGAGACACATAAGGACCAGGCTAAAAAGGACAAAAACAAAAACCAATATTTGCTAGTTATCATTCAATCCCAGTTCTCCAAAAACTGGGGAATGCTCAAAAAGTAATGAAAGTAAAAAATATATATAATACTTATTCAAAAGTCGTATTATATATATTTTTTATTTTAAATACATGAGATGACTTTATAAGTGTAATATAGATGTATTTTTTTGTCTATTTGTTCATATATTCTATATTAACATTTTAAATTATGTTTAAAATAAATGGCGGATTTTTAATGTATCTAGTGTCCTTGTGACGTAATAGCACCTTAAAAAGATTTTCCTGTTTTCTTGTAAATCAGGGTATAGTGGTATCGGACTCCTGCGAGGTCTAACAGATCACTCATAAATTTATGGACTTTAGTGTTCCTGATTGCCCAGTGTTCTTCCTTTTGCACCATTTCTCAATACCTTTTAAGACCTATAAGAAATCCGTACTTCGCCACCTCTTATATATCACCCCCCTTACCCCCTTTACTATAATTTGAGAAGATGGAAAAAACAAGAAAAGAACACTCAGGGCTTGTACAGTGTCAAATTCTTTGTTGATCTTGCTTATCTCACCAAAGGTCATAGTGGTTTTCCCTTCCATCTCATCTATAGCATGTTGTTAACATTACATCTTCTATAAAAAGGAGTCTTTCTACTTTTATGATCACATATCAAGTTTTGTTTTAGAAGATGTGATCTCCTCTTTCTGTATGAACATGCTCTTGTGTAATTAAAAGTAAAGAATTAAAAAAAAAAAAAAAAGCATGGTATAAATGGACAGTTTTATTTGTTCAAACTGACAGTTCCCCAAGTTTATTGCCCAAGGAACACCTAGGAACCTCTGGAGGAAACGGTAGTTGAGAAAGGCTTCTTTATAGTTTATGTAATACCAATATTGAGTAAGTAGGACATCTTCAACCTTTCCATGACTGAAGTTTGCAAATCAATAGTGCAATCTTTATAGAAGGGGTAGGCAACCTGCGACCCTCCAGCTGTTGCAGAACTACAAGTCCCATCATGCCTCTGGGAGTAATTGTAACTGTTAGCCTTGCAATGCCTCATGGGAAATGTAGATCCACATGAGCCGGAGGGCCGCAGGTTGCCTACCCCTGCTTTATAGACAGTGGTGAAACTCCCAAGAGAAATATGTAGGCGATCACAGCAGAACTCTCCCATGATAGTCGATTGGCATGCTAATCCAAAGGTTTAAAGGGTAAGTTCACCTTTTCATGAAAAACTGAATGAACTCCAGATATTCTACCTAGGCCTCCCAACCTCATCACACATAGTGGCCATGATGTCCTGTGCTGCTGATGTAGCGGTCTGAACACCCGACATGGCAATACACAACGCCAGAGTGAGTATCTATCATAAAGCTTGGAATGGGAAGCACTCAGTGGTCAGCGCGACCACCAGGGTGGAATTGATTTAAATCACTAGTAAAAAGGCTTGATTTAAAATCCACTCGATTTAAATCATAATTTTTAAAGAGCAGCTGTCATCTCTGTCCTACAGCGGCTCCTCCTCTGCCCCGCTGTTGACTCACCGACAGTCTTATTCACTTTAATGGGACTGCTGGTGATCCCGCAGTGACACAACAAGATGAGGGACAGGCAGGAGCAGGTGAGTGGATGCCGCTAACAAGCGCTGATGGATCTGAAATGACAGGTGCTCTTTAAATGTAAGGACTTATTCTTGCTGGTAGTTAGAAACTTTAATATTTGCAAATGAAATGAAGGTTTCCTATTTAGAATAATAAGCTGTCAGGTTAGTAAAACAGCAATATCAGAACCGATTCAATCATACAGTTTGTAGTGTACATCGATTTGCAAAAGAATGGGATTAAGGAATATTCCTGAACTTTGTTTTATCTCGTGGTTACTGTGAAATTGCGTGAAGGCATCAATGCAGTGCATGTTATCTCAGCTTGCAGAGCTTGGATTCATTGAATGAGTTTACCAAAAATGTAAATATTGCAGAATATATACAGCCTCATGCTACATAACTAAGCTCCATTTCATGCTGAATAAACTAAATTATTAATGTATCTTAAATAGAAAACTATCTTTAGATAGAATTTTACTCCAAAAGCGTTTTGTTAAAATAAATCTGATTTAAATGAAAAAAAAAATCTGATTTAAATGAAATCATTGATTTTTATCCACCCCCGGTCGACCACATGACCACACTGAAATGCTTCTTTCATCTGGAACACATTACCAAAAGAAGCCTCAGATGTGCCTCTCATTGGTCGGTATGGTCGCATGGCTGCACTGCCCAATGACCAAGCGCTTGCATTTGCAAAATTATGATGGATACTCACTCAGGGGCTATGTTTTGCAGTGTATGGACCGCTACACCGACATTCTCCTCAAATTTAGACATGTGCAGGATGGAAAATTTTGTTTTGTTTCGTTTCGGATAGATTTGTTGTGCTACTAGTTTTATTGATTCATTTCAGAAATCGGTTTGTTTAATTCAGATTTGTTTATTTTCTACCGAATTCCAATTCTGATTGGTCTAAAAATTAATGAGAGCTGAAATGTAAACTAAATAATGCCAGCAACAGAAAATTCAGAAAAAAACACACCAAAATGTAAAGAAAAACAAAAAACAGACCCTTATCCAAGCATGCAGGCCAGGAAAGGAGGGGGGACGAGCGAGCGCCCCCACCCCAAAGCACCTATGTTGATGGGGACAAGGGCCTCTTCCCCACAACCCTGGCAGGTGGTTGTGGGGGTCTGCAGATGGGGGTCTTAGCAGAATCTGGAAGCTCCCGTTAACAAGGGGGTCCCCATATCCCACCCTTCCCCCACGTGAATGAGTATGGGTTACATACCCCTACCCATTCACCAAAAAAGTGTAAAAAGTGAGTAAAGACACAACATGAGTTTTGACAAGTCCTTTATTAAAAAATAAAAAACAATGTCCGCCCATATAGATCCATCGTCAACCACACCGCCCGCCGCACCGCATCACCCGAAAAAGAAAAGGAGAAAAACCTCTAGCCTCAATGAACGCTCCCGCCGACTGCCTGTTCCTCCTTCTGAAATTTCTTTAATAGCTAAGGGGTGGAGTCAACCGATGAAGTCAGCTGGTGACCCTGCCCCCTTGTGACATCATTGACCCAGCATGCCCTGGTTGATGACGTCATAAGGGGGCAGGGTTACCCACTCACATCGGGTAACTCTGCCCCTTAGCTACTTAAGAAATGTCAGATGGCAGAGCAGGCAGACGGCATGAGCCTTCGATGAGACCGGAGTTGTTTTTTTTTTTTTCGGGTTTGGCAGTGATGGCGGGCATCGTGATTGAAGATGGAGCTACACCGGGGGACATTTTTATTTTGTCAAAATCTTGTATTGTATCTTTTTTCAAATGTGACACTTTTTTGGTGAATAGGTAGGCCATACTCATTCACATGGGGGAGGTGCTTGTTAAAGTGGGCTTCCAGATTCCAAAAAACCTCCCGGCCTGCAGACTCCCACAATCACCATTCAGGGTTGTGGGGAAAAGACCCTTGTCTCCATCAACATAGGTATAAGGTGGTTTGGGATGGGGGAAGCAGAGCCCCTCCTGCCCCAAAGCAACCCCCCCCCCCCAATATTGAGGGCACAGGTCCCAGAAGATTGCCTGGCCACTGGGAATGCACAGTGCGACTCACGCATGCGCAGTGGGTGCCCGGCCGTGAAGCCGGGCCGGGTGCCCACACTAGGAATGGCGGGGCCGTCAGGAGGAGGGGGGAGACGAGCGAGGCTTCGGGCGCAGCCATTGCTGGACCGGGAGACAGGTAAGTTACTGTTTATTAACACTTTTTGTAGCTGCTGACTTTTAATAAACAAAAAAATGAGTGGAACTCCGCTTTAACAACCAGTTATTCTTCACACAGAATTTGAATTGGCCGATCATTTTTCAACTGATTTGAATGGTTACGAAAATTTGGAATTTGTTAGAAAACGAATAAACAAAACAAAATTGAATGAATTTCAACAAAATTCGTTACCATTTCATTCGGAGACATCCGAATAGCGGAATAACCAAAAATGTGTCCGGATTTACATTTGGACTGAAACAAATTGCATATATCTACTTGCATTTGAAAAGGATGTCCAAAGACCCCTTTCACACTGGTGCAGTTTTCAGGCGCTTTAGCGCTAAAAATAGCACCTTTAAAGCACCTGAAAACGACCTCCCCTGCAGCCCCAGTGTGAAAGCCCCAGTGCTTTCACACTGGGGCAATGCGCTTGTAGGACGGAAAAAAAAGTCCTGCAAGCAGCATCTTTGGGGCAGTGTGGGAACGGTGTATACACCTCTCCTACTCCGCCCCTGCCCATTGGAATGCATGGGTACCAGTTCCGAAGCGCCGCATCATAGGCGCTTTTAACCCCTTCTTGGGGGTTAAAAGCGCCCCGCTGCCACCCAAATAGCGGTGCCAAAGTGCCTCTATAACAGCGGTAAAGCGCCACTAAAACAAGTGCCGCTTTACCGCTACCGTGTGTGCAGCACCAGTGTGAAAGTACCAATACCTAAGTAACAAAGTAAACCTTCACTCCAAAATTGGACTCTTCCCACTGCCACCTTCTACTTTCGCTATTTAAAAAAAAAAGGATATTTTTGTGTTTACTTTTTTTTTTTTTTGCCTCCATTTTGACCTAGGTGAAAATGATACATCCCTTCTCCTTCAGCCTCTAAGGCTGCGTTTACATGTCAGCGTATTGCATCGCGGAAAGATTTGCCGTGGTTCTGCCCACGTTTTGACGTCGCTGATATGTGAATGGCAAAACGTGAGATCCTTATTTGAGATGCCTTTCATTTGAATGACACCTCAAAACATGGTGCTGCAATCGCGGCAACATGCATCGCGGGACGCATGTCTCCCAAAAATAGTTCAGCTGCTTTGGGGCGACATGCAGCCAACAATCGCAGCAGACTCGCACTGCGTTTTCAGCTGTCATTTAAATGAATGGCATCTCAAATATGCGTCCTGCGTTATGCCAGTCACATATCGGCACTGTCAAATCACAGGCAGATTCACGGCAAATCTGCCCGCGATTCAATACGAGAGGGTGGCAGTCCAATTTTGGAGTGAAGGTTCACTTTGCTACTTTGGCATTCAATTATTACATTTGTGAGAGCCAATTAAAGTTCCAGGCTAATATGCAAAAAGTTTCTTTTTTTTTCAGTCCTGTCATTTTTGTAAATGTATGTATTGGTGGGTCTTTTCCTAATAAAATCAGAAAGCATGCATAAAACAACCATTAAACCTGTTTACAATTTGCATTCTATTCTGGGATCAGTTGCAGGGGAATATGAATAATAGCTGTACAGTAGTAGCTGCTACTGCTTCGTGAATTTCCCTTTAGCGTGTTTTAAAATAGTGTCAAGCTGACAGCAGTGATATTCATGTGAGAGTCTTCGCTCGCTGCATTCGCGTGATATATAAACTGGAAGCATGTGCTCTCCGTAGCCCCAGGCTGCTGCCGGCTTATTATCAGTGGCTGCAGCCGTGCCTTTGTCTTCAGGGGAAAAATACACCAGTTTTCTTGACCCTTCTTTATTTCAAACACAATTCTGCAAGTGCAAATATTACTAGCACATGTGTGTGCCCTGGATCCCTGTTTAAATGCGGCAGCTTTGTTCATAAACCTGAACTCGAGGCAGATAAAAAAGTGTCAAATATAATGCAGTGCTGTATTCATTAACCACTTCCCGACCGCCCCATAGCAGATTTACTGGTACAGGATGGCCGCACTGCTCAGGATCACGTGTGTGTGTGTATATATATATATATATATATATGTGTATATATATATATATATATATATATATATATATATATATATATATACTGTGTGTATATATATATATATATAACACACACGCGATCCTGCACTTCTAGGTATCAGGCGTGCCGCTGGCTCACTCCTGCTGTGATTCTACACAGTGGATCCTGCGGGCCCAATGTCCGCCGGCACCCACTGATCATTCGGTACACTGACAGAATGGTATGTAAACAAGGCAGATTGTCATTTTGTCAGTACAGAGGGCAGGGATCCTGTGTTTATGTAAAACAGGAATACCGATCCATGCCTTCCACTAGTAAAAGCACCTCCCCCACTACACTATAACATTAGCTAAACAAGGCAGATCTCTGTTCTGATGGGGGGGATGGATTTTGTGTTCTTGCAAACCAGGGAACAAAATCCATCTACTGTACAGCTATTATTCATATTCCCCTGCAACTGATCCCAGAATAGAATGCAAATTGTAAAGTAACGCAGTGCTGTATCGCAAAAAATGGCCTGGTTATGAAAGGGGGTAAATCTTCTGGAGCAGAAGGGCATCAAAGTGATAACTATTATACAGAGCGAAAAAAGCAGATTTTTTACTATCAAGGTTTCTGTATAAAAGCACTGATTGACTGTCCGACCAATCACCAAGCACTTGTGAAGAAGGGGAGTGCATGCAGGCTTCCCTATACCACATACTGGGTACATTTTTTTCACTTCCAATGGCCGTAACAGAGCAGTGGAGTGAAGGGAAGTGGATATGTGCTGCAAGGGAAGGCTGCCGTTAAAAAGTGTATTTTACCCCAATTTTTTAAATTTGATATATGTATGTGTGTTCACCCTATTCGTCTTTTCATTGCTTCGTTTTCTTAAAGTGGATGTAAACCCTCACATATACCCAGTGAATTGAACAGACTCTGATGATACACAGGGATGAAACAAATCTCCCTGTATAAGTGTTACATGTATATCAGCTGTCTTCATCTGTATATATCCTTTAGAAAATGCTCTTCGTGTTAGCAGATTTTCTCTTCCTGGTTAAGACTGCAGAGAAGCCTGGGCACACAACCAAGACAGCTGATTGGAGGAAAGGCACACACCCCCTCTCCTCATAGGTAGAGGCTCTCAGCTCTGTTCATTGTATCGTTCAGAGCTGTGCTAATCTATATATAGCTCCCTCCCCAAGACAAAACTCTGGCTGCTTTTATCATATCAGCCTGATGTTTTCCTCCACATAACAGAAGATCACAGCAAGAGACAGCTACAGGACACAGTGCTTTGGAGAGAGGTAACAGAACACTGCAGATCTATGTGCCCAGCTCAAATTTCATGAATCAGGTTTACATCCAGTTTAAGTTGACCATAGATGGAGCGAATTTCAGCTGGTTCAGCAGGGACTGGCGAAATGTCAATTCACATATGACTGTTCCCGCTCGACAGAAGTCGATCGTTAGACAGTAATGTTGGAACAGTGATTGAATAAAAAGGAGCCATCTGTGGCCAGCATAAGAATAACCTGGTGATCTTGCTGATCCCCCTTCTTCTTTGTTGTAAATTGACCACAGCAAGCACAAAAGCAGATCCTTGCTTGCATGGTCAGTTTTTATCCCGGGGCTTGCTGCAAGGAGTCGCCAACACATCTCTCATAGTCTGTTTATCCTGCCCAGGCCTGCCTTGGTGATTTGAAGTTCTAGCTGTCAAACTTCAGCAACTCCTAGGTAAATTACCCACTCACTTTAGAAACTAACCCACCTGCCTGCCAGAGAAAACCCCGCATTGTCCAGAGAAAAATAAAGCTGTGTGGTCACGTGACCAAAAAATAAAGAAACTATTCATTTTGAAAAGTGTAAATGCAACATGGCATCTAATGTTATCATAAAAGAAATGTGCAACACCATAGGGTACTTTTATAAAAAGAAAATAAAAAGTGAAGACACATCATAGCATTGAATTTTCCCCTGAGGAAATTGCATATCCCGGTGACGAAACCCGCTTGGGCAAGTCTGGGATGACATCAGCAGGCTGTTTACGAAGCTCGGAAGTATGATATCTGTAGGAGCTGGCCGGAATACTGGCAGTGGTTTGAATGCTATTAAAGTGGTACGCTTGAACACTTTTTAATGTACGTGCGTTTATTGAGATATGTATTATAGCAAAAAGTAAGAAATATTGTTTCCTTTTTTTTCAAAATTGTTCATCTTTTTTTTGTTTATAGCTCAAAAATTAAAAACCACAGAGGCGATCAAATACCACTAAAATAAATCTCTATTTGTGGGAAAGAAAGGACATCAATTTTATTTGGGTTCAACTTTGCACGAGTGCGCAATTGTCAGTTAAAGCGACGCAGTGCCGTAGCGCAAAAAAATGGCCTGGTCATTAAGGGGGAAATTCTTCCGGTCCTTAAAGTACTATGGGCAAAACATTTTTTTTTTCATTTTGGATAGCATAAGGGAGGGTTATAACCCCTGTCAGATTTTTTTTTTTTTGCCATCTTTATCCCATTGGGGAGATTTCCCATCACTTCCTGCCCCATAGACCCCCAGCTCACCAGAACTAGAGTCCCCATTGGAAGATTTCCATTACTTTTCTGGGGACAACCCAAAATTTGGGATTTTCTTTTACTTTCGCTTTCAATGATAATGGTAAACAGAACAAATAGAGAGGGTGAATCTCCTTAACGGGGGCACAGACAGTCATAAAAACTGAAAGGGGCTCTAATCCCGCTCCACTCTATCCAAAAACAAAAAAAAGTTTTGCCTTTAGTTTTACTTTAACCACTTCAGCCCCGGAAGGATTTCCAGCTTTAGGACCGGAGCACTTTTTGCGATTCGGCGCTGCGTCGCTTTAACTGACAATTGCGCGGTCGTGCGACGTTGCACCCAAACGAAATTTGCGTCCTTTTTTTCCCACAAACAGAGCTTTCTTTTGGTGGTATTTGATCACCTCTGCGTCATTTCTGATCGCCGCTATAAACAAAAGAAGAGCGACAATTTTGCAAAAAAACCCAAATTTCTTACTTTTTGCTAAAATACAAATCCAAAAAAAAAATATAAAAAAACATTTTTTTTCACCGTTTTTGGCCGATTTATATTCTTCCTCATATTTGCGATAAAAAAAATCGCAATCGGCGTTTATTGATTGGTTTGCGCAAAAGTGGTCGCATTTACGGATGATGAGAATTCATTTTTGGGGTTTTTATTTTTTTTTTATTTTTTACTAAAAATGGCGGCGATCTGCGATTTTTAGCGGTACTGCGATATTGGGGCAGACATGTCGGAATGTTTTGACATTTTTTTGGGACCATTGGCATTTATACAGCGATCAGTGCTATAAAAATGCACTGATTACTGTGTAGATGCCATTGGCAGTGAAGGGGTTAACCTGCAGGGGGCGCTCTAAGGGTTAACTGTGTTCCCTGGGCGTGTTCTTACTGTAGGGGGACTTGCCTAGCTGGGGAAAGGAAGTGGTCACAGCCTTCACTTACAGGAAGGCTGTGATCACTTCCCTTCCCCCTCACACAGAGCGGAGGTCCGTGTTTACATACACGGACCTCCGCTCATTCGCTCCGGGGGGGGCATCGCGGGTGGCCGCGGCAATCGAAGCCGCCGGACCCGCTCCCTGGACCCCCCCGGACACAGTGAGCGCGCGCGCCTCCGGCGGCGCGCGCGCGCTCACAGTGGCTCTGTATCGCGGCCGCCGTCGTATGACGGCGATTCGCGTTACAGAGCCACATTGTCGCCGTCAATTGCCGATCAGCCGTCGGCAAGCGGTTAAGTGGCTAAAGCATACCTGCCAACATTCTGGGATGGGAATGAGGGACACCTATTAGCAAAAGTATGTAGGCAAAAGACACACCCCCTGCCATGCCCCCTTAAAGGAGGATTATACAAAAAAAAATATTAGTTAAACCCACAAATGCTTTTTTTTTAACCTCTGCTATTCCTTTTTATTGGCTTTTTAAATGTATAAATGCAGCAATTTAGCAATTGTATGAAAGGTTTAGCCCTGGGAAACACTTTTTGATAGATAAATAGTGCATTTTATATATAGGTATATGCATCAGTCCAAAATGAGGGACAAATGAAGAGCAATAAGGGACATTGTTCCAAATCAGGGACAGTCCCTCCAAATCAGGGACAGTTGGGAGGTATGGTTAAAGTCCCATGCTCAAGGAGGGAAACCCCTGTTTTCTATATAGAAGGGGGAGCACAACTGGTGTTGGTTCTGAAGGGGTGAGAAGTGGAGTGTATGATGCACAATTAAAGTGGTAGTAAACCCTCCTATCATTTTCAGCCAAGGAAGCTGCCATCTTGGCCTCTGTTTAATCTACAACTGCCATGATGCTGCACATGTGATCAGCTATGACACCAGCCATTGGATGGTTTGACAGTTTGGTTCAGAGCCCGACCAATAGGAGTGTTACATTTCTGGCGCGTGCCGGAAATGTGACTGGTTTTTAACCTGTTAAATGCATGGGTTTACTACCGCTTTAAAGGTACAGAAGAACCAAACAAGAGACTCTATTGCAGGGATATGCAATTAGCAGACCTTCAGCTGTTGCAAAACTACAAATCCCATCATGCCTCTGCCTCTGGGTGTCATGCTTGTGGCTGTCAGAATCTTGCTATGCCTCATGGGACTTTTAGTTCGGCAACAGCTGGAGGTCCGCTAATTGCATATCCCTGCTCTATTGTATATAGATATTTTTTGTGTATCGGGAAATGTTGGCACCACATTGAATCTGAAGGTTTCTTAACTGAATACAGGTTTGGTGTTTTTTTTCTACTTTTTGATTCAATCGGTTTTCAATAAAAGAAACGTATACCGTTTAGGCTTTTGTGTGTTTTTAGGATAGCCATTAGGATGCAGTAGTGTTGATTTGTTATTTTTACGCTTAAAATATGGTGGGATTGCCTTTAAAATGGAACACCATAATGGCCCCGTCATTCAGCGCTATGCCAGGAAATAAAGGATAAAGTTATGGTTCTAAGTTATTTTATTAGCCGCAGCTAGTTTTTCCATTGACAAATACAATTTCTAAAATCAGTTTTCCTCTGAGCTGGTGCCATGGTATGTTTCTCCACATGTGTTTACAGCTTGGCACACAGGAAAGATAGAACAATGTGATCATTATTGTTTTTTTGTAATAATTTATTCTTAGAGTCGGGAGAGCCGTCAGAACGCCTTCATTGACTGTTGCTCATGGGGAAGTGTAACTGGCTTGGGGATGAAAGTCTATCGTGCCTTCGTTTGCAAACCACATAGAAGATTTGTTTTTATTTAACTCTCGGCCTCATCTGGTAATCTGACATTGTAGATATCTCGCCAGACAAGCCCGCCTGTGCCATTTCTGCACGCCATGGTTACGTGGCAACATTTTGTATATCCTAGCAATGGGGTGCTTTGTTTACTTGTTTGTATCCTTATAGTTTTTTATTTTTCTATTCTAACGTTTCACATAAAAGTTATTTGATATCTGTACTGTGGTAGACCGCAAATTGGTATCAGAAAGCAAATTTCATAAATTTCCCGATAGTTCAATGTGTTTACTTGGTAAGCAAAACATCCTTCTTCTGGCCTTTAAATGACCAAACATTACAAAAATTAATAACCAAAATTATTTCTTGGCCAGGGATAAAAAAAAAAATCTAGAGTGCAACTCTACTCCGCGTAGAGATGGTTTTATTTATTTTTTATTTGCTAATTCTTTGACTTATCTCATGTAATATAAATGTCTCATGTCCGTTTTTCTTTTAAAGCGGTATTGAACCCAAAACCAAAAATAAGATTAAAAAAGTACGATCGTGCAGCTTACCGATCATTGTTTTTTTTTTTTTTACTTTAGCCTTCTTAACCACCTGGTGATCTAGCCAGTAACACACCTCCTGTATTAGAGTGCCTCCACTCCTGGATGAAGGAGCACAGGGGGCACCTTTGGACAACAATATTGTTAGTCTGGGGGGGGTAGATATACTAGTAGATTTAAATACACTAACAAATTGAAGCCAAACTCCAGATCATTGTAAGTACACCTGCCAGTGTTCTATGATTTGTCTCATCCCTCTAACTGTTACATCTGCAAGAGAGCTTATGCTTTTGAAAAACAACAGTGGCCAGATCACCAGGTGAAAATAAGGGAAATAAATCCTAAATAGAATACTAATACTTCCATCACATCAAAGAATTGGTAGGCTGCAATATAAAAAAAAGTTTGCTTATGGGTTTAATAATGCTTTAAAGGTTGGGGATGTTATAGTGCTTCTCAGTGGCGTCTGGTGCTCTATTTTTTTTGGGGGGGGGGGCTGCAAACAAACCCAACCCCCCGCCCCCGTTCGGTCAAACCCCCACCCCCCTCCTGTCACTTGATCGATCGGTGAACAACCCCCTCCCACCGTCGCTCGACTGTCCGTCTGCCCATCAGCCCCACACTTACCCCATCCAGACAGATTCGACGGCTTCCCCCTGCGTCTCCTCCCCCCCCCCCCCCGATCCCAGCCAATATGGTCGCTTCTCCTCTTGGCCAATTGGGTTTTTCAGATCCGCTTCCTGATTAGCCGGGAGGAGAAGCAGGAAGACGATAGCGAATATTAATTCAATATTGTCACGCAATTGGATGGGCTGCGCCCTGAACCCACCCTTTTTTGAAGCCAATTAGAGCCTCAGGCTCTAATCATGTACTTCAAAATAAAAAAAAAACATTGAAATCCATGCGTCCGATGCCCTGCATGTATATTAGGGGCCGGGCGCATGAATTAGGTGGATGGCGCCCCTAATGGATCGGCTGCTACTGGTGCTTCTTTAGTGTTATATCTGTACATCTACCAATCAAGTTTTTTGGGTTAACCGGTTCTCCTCTTCGCTGGTATAACC
>BLSH010334086.1:178312-199372 GCA_018402905.1 Glandirana rugosa | reverse complement strand
TGGGTTATAGGTTTCCTGAGTGTTGACGGTTCACTAAACAAGAGGACAAACCAAAAATTGAAGGATCGGACGTTATGAACCAGATGTTATCAAACATTTTAATTACTTTGATAGTGTCTTATGTTTATTTTCCACCTGTAACGGTACTTGGGTTGTAAATGATCTTAGGTCCTTTCGGATTTATCCGTACGGTCTATGTTTGTGTAGTCTGGACCTCACCAGGAGGTCGTTGTCTTAGACGGTTTTGAAGGTCATCTAAACTATCAAAAAACTGACTACCCTTTGATACCCAAACTAAATGATCTGTTGATTGGTTTCTATGCAGAGCTGCACCAGATTTTGCACTCTCAAATTCTAGTAAATCAAACCCATAGTTTCCCATCAGTCAAAAAACTATCAAATCTACTGGAAGTTTTGGCAGATTCTGTTGCTGGAGGACCACTCCAGGTCTGATGTGTTTGTATCTGGCATGCCTATTTAGGCTTTCCTGGATTCTAGTAAATGTTGGGTTCATGGCAATGTCCACCTTTTATTTGTATTCTGTGATAGTTTCATTAATTTTACAAACTATTGTAGACCAAGTATTGCAGGCTAGGAAGTTAAAAACCAAACAGGAGAACAAATCACTTGGCAGTTGTGAGTCCTTTGGATATTGGGTGCTGCCAAGGTATGTCACTGTATGTGCAAAACCATACTGTTAATTTGCAAGAGAATTATAGCTAGAAAATGAACATATTTTCACATGTATATACTTCCATAATATTGTATGAGGTGTAAAAAAAAAAATACAATGCAGTAACAAAATGAGGGGTCATGAGCAACACAGTAAAAGTGACCTGAGGGGAAAATAATTGAAGTGTGGTCCTGCCTCTTCAGCTGGTCATGCATGGATCAAATGTCAGCCAATGTGTGCAAATTCGGCCAAAAGTTATTCCATAGGTGGCCCTATTGGCAACATCTGGTTTGAAAAAAAATGTTTTTTTCAAGTCGAGGGAACCATGTGGAAATTTCTAGCCTGAAGAGTGCCTCCATTCAATTAACCAAAAATGGAAATTGAGGTACCACACCACTGCCAGAAGGTCCAGATACAACTTTATTTCAACAAAATCAGTGTGACAGTCCAAAGGCCAACGTGTTTCGGGAGTCCAAAGATGCCCCCTTCGTCTGGGCTTGATTGAAAACAATGGGAATGGACTAGATGTGAACTGAACCTGTAATATTTTCTTTTCTGGTGTTATTACAAGCACAGGTCTAATCAGTAGCTGGTTTGGCAGATTCCATCGAATTAATTTCAGGCACTGTTTGGGTATTCTGACAGCTGCAGGTGCTCACTGTCAGAATACAATAGCTGACACTACAGATTAATTCATCCACAATGTTTAGGGTGGATGGGGGAATCAAGTGATTCCTTGAATCTGAATGAGAGAAATCTTAACATGTATGGCCAGCTTTTCATATCCCTTTCCTATAAGGAACCACACACACTAGGGCTACTTTGGTCAGTATTCAGTTAACCTTATCAGTATATTGTTTTGGCTAAGGTAGAAATCCATGTAAATATGGGGAGAATATACAAACTCCATGTAGATCGGTGGTTCTCAAGTACCCCCAGCAGGCCATGTTTGGTTTTCCTTTATCTTGCACAGGTGCTTTAAATCAGAGTCAATGGCTTGGGATTTTGGACAGCTATTTTATCTAAGAGAAATTTCCAAAACATGGCACGTTGGAGGGTACTTGAGGACAGGGTGAGAACCACTGATGTAGATCGTGTCCCTGGTAAGCATTGAACTCAGGAACCCTATCCACATAGATATCATGCTTAGACCCACAGAGCATTTGGCAATAAGAGGAAATAAGAGACTAGTCAGATTGCATTTTGGAGGCCAAATAATGAGTTGGATGCTTGAACCCCCTTATGGCTTAACGGGATGGAGAAAAAAAAAAAGTAAGGTTCCAATGAGAATGTGGAAAAGCTCTTAACAAATCATTTCCCAAATGTCAAAAGCCCTTTGAACAGTTTCTAAACAGGTTCCAGGTTTTGAACCCCCTTAATATCTCACCTGCTGGGGCAGAATGGCCCGGGGAGAGCTCAGGTGTCTATATAGCCCACTCTTTCAGCCATAGCTTTTCCTTCAAGCAACAGATTGTTAAATGCCTTTCTTTCCAACATTATAACACACCACCATGACTGAACATAAATTATCCATAAATCTGTGTTTTTCTGCGCAAATGTTTTATTTCTTGGCAAACATCATTTTAATATGTTTAAAATGGTTGACACACGGATATGTTTGGAAACCGCTGCAGACAATGTTCCACATCTGTTTGAGTTCTCATTGTGGAAACCCCAAGTCTATGGAAAAGCATTTTCAAGAGTTATTTTGTTGTGTTTTTTTGAAAAGCTGTAAGTGTAAGGGTGGATTTCTGTGGAGATAGAGGTTGCCAAAAATATCCCTTTAAAAATACCACAGTCTTCCGCTGGTATTAAATCCTGGAGAGAGTTGTAGTAAAGCAACTGGCTTAATTGATTTTGTGTATTTTTTCATTTGCTATTGTACGGATGCTTTATTTTACATGGTGAAAATCATATTTTGTGGTTGTGTCTTGTCGACTTTGCAAAATTAACTGATTAAACTCAACTAAACACAAAAGCTTAGAATCTAGACTGAAAAATGTAGGCAAAATAACTTTATTTAATAATGCTAACTGGGTAAAGGACTAGTAAACCTATGAAAAACACTGAAAAAAAAAAACTTTAAACAGAAAGGGTTATTTTTATGCACTTGTCTTTTAAGATAATTAGGATGAAAGTAATCCATGTTTATTGCGTTCAAACTTAAAATTAAATAAAACAACTTTGCATGCTTAAAAAACTTTAGCCTCTCATAATTCCAGAGAAGGTAAAAAAAAAACTTTCTAAAGTGTGGTTCAGTTTGCTTTAATAGGGAAAAAAATAATTCCAGACCCCTTGAAGGCAATCAGATAACAAGCTGCTTTGTATTTCTTATAAATATAATAGTCCGTTATATTTTCTGCTTTTGGAAATGCATACAACCCCATTTTGAAGCAATCTACTGAGAATTAAAAAAAAAAAATACTATAGTCAGTTCAATGTGGGTAGTCATCAGCAGAGTCCTTCTTTAAAGCCCAGTGCCAGGTTTTTTATTATGTTGCCCAAGCTTTTTCAAAATAAGCCACTTTTGTTGCAATACTTAACATGTCTCACTTTCACTGCTCTGACACCCAAATTGGGCTTTAAAGAGCATATCTAGGCAACAAGTAAAATCACTTGACAAACTTCTAATGCTGATAGAAACATGTTAAAATGAGAATTGATTTTCTTATTGATAAACCATCCCTGCTATTGGCTAAATTCAGCAGGACATCTCAATGACTCTGGGAGAATATAGCATCTTGTCACATAATTCCGTGCTATCCTGCCTGTATACTAAAGACCATTTAGCCTGCTTTTTTGTTTTCAAGAAATTTCTGCTGCAGCACCCACACCTGTCTGAATACCCGAAAAGTGACTACATAGTTATGGAGTTGCTCTGACCAAGTCATCGAGCCATTACAATTTGTCCCTTGTTAGAGTTGCTCAAATCCTTACACTTGCCCATTTTTTTCTACTTTCAACACATCAATATCATGGAAACTTATTCACTTACTTAAGGAAAATGGGGATAGGAGATTAACACTTACTGCCTAATATATCCCACCCACTTTCATGTGCCATTGGAAACAAGATAATCAATGTTATTCACTTTACCTGTCAGTGGTCATAATGTTATTGCTGATCAGTGTATATCTTTTTTTAAAATATTAATTTTGTATTAACTAGCTTGCAAGGTTATATTCAAAAAACCCATAATCTGGATCATCTTGATACCATATACCAAGACATTAGTGGAGCTTGAGAAACACAATCCTTTCCAATAATTTGAAGATCAATATAAATATCTTACCACCTTTAGGTTACCATTATTGATCAGTGTATATCTAGGCTGTCTTACCAGCAAATCTTGGTCCATCCAGTCTTGAGATTTATACAGCGCTATCGCACAGCCAGCCTGGTGCTCTTATTTTTCTGTTCTGCAGTTTAGCAACAGTTAGGTCACTGTCCTCCTTTTTATTATTATTCTTATGATGGTTTCATTAATGGATGTGGGGATTAATATTACAACGTAGTATAGTTATATGCTGAGGATTTAGTACCGCTTTACATTTCATCATTGTATTGTAGCTGCGTAACTTTATGCTTGCTAGCAGTTTTATTCTTCTTGTGGATTTTGCAGAAGAACAGTCCGAGACGTTGGCATGTGACAGGGTCATCTGGCTTGGGATGGCTGCTTGTTCCCGAGATTCAGGAAGCATGGCCTTGTTATTGCAGGAAAGGGTTCTGCTCCTACGCACATGAATAGAGTAAATGTCCTGAAGAGCACTGGATGTCTAATATATATTATATAGAATGGGTGTCTTTTTAGAGACTCCAATGGGCTGGAACATCCTGGAAAAGGAACTGCTTTCTGCCTCTCTCCAATACCCTCAGCAAGGGGTCTACACAAAGCTATTGTTGATCTTCACCTATAGGATCTGTGATCCATAAAGATTACAACACACTGCACGCACTAACACAAAAGCAACAATTTGTGCTCCGAATAGGCAGGGGTTCCCATCTATACAGTGAGACCTACAGATTGCTGCCTTTTTAGTGAATCCACATTCCCAGTCCTTCTCATTAGCTGTCAAGCGTGTACGATTGCTGTGCTCTATTCTCCAGTTATTGTATTGAAACGTTTACCTTTTGAGAAAGAAGGTTCCATTTATTCCTATGGAGCTAAATTTCCCAAGGTTTGGCGCTGGCACTTTGTCCTGCTTGCAACCATTATACCTGCATAGTGGTGCTCTGCTGCTAAAGCAATTCAAGAGAAAAAGATTGATATGTTGCCCAGCACAAAATATGAACAAGGCTTACCGATTTTTAGATTTGGTGGCTGCATTAGATTTGTTTTTTTAGGCGTTCTTTCCTTTATTTTAATTAATTTATTTATTTCAGGTACTTCTATAGCGCTGTCAATTTACGCAGTGCTTTACATATACATTCTACATTCACATCAGTCCCTACCCTCAAGGAACTTACACTCTAAGGTCCCTAAATCACATTCATATACATACTAGGGCCAATTTAGACAGGATCTAATTTACCTACCAGCATGTCTTTGGAGTGTGGGAGGAAACCGGAGTAGCTGGAGGAAACCCACACAGGCACAGAGAGAACATGCAAACTCCAGCCAGGATTCAAACCAGGGACCCTTTTGCTGCCAGACGAAAGTGCTATCCACTACACCACTGTGCCGCCCATTTTAATCTAATGATCCAGCCAGTAAGTGTGTTGTTTTTCAACGGAACACATTTTCCTACATATGAGCCTGCACTCACTGTATTTCACATAGAAATAAAAGAAACGAATAAGAAGGGAAAGGGGTGCGCTATCTTTTAAAGTGCATATAAGTGCCTTCTAATTCATGAGTGAATCCAATAAAGAATAATCAAATAAATAAGTTAATTAGATGTGAAGTGTCAAAGTACAGTATATATACATATAGCAATATTCCCACAATTCATAAAGTGCCTTCTAATTCATAAATAAAGATAAAAAATATCAAATACATTGGACAATAATAATCACAAAATTCCATTTGCCAATATCAAACGAAAACAGAAGAAAAAAACTACCTAGCTTTACACAGTCATGCAGCCATGGGGCAGTAAGCCCGGTTCACATATGTGCGATGCAGGAACCCTGCGAATCCACTATGGGTTCCCGCATTGCACCCGACTCGCACGGCAGTTCACACTGCTCTATGCGAACTGAAGGGAGGTGTCAATACATTGTTAACGACACCTACTTTTCAGCTCGCATATTGCAGAGCGAACTGCAAACTCGCACAGGAATCGGATCGCATGGATATGAACACCCATGTGATCTGATTCTGCTGCGGACCAAAAAAAGGGTCTGGTGCGAGTTTGGTCTGAAGGTGATGCGATATCAGCCATACAATCTGTATGGCTGAAATTGCATCGCACGGACATCACATGTGATCTGCATTGCAGTGCGGTGTGAATCATATGCGATATTGCTGAGCACACTGGTGTGAACCATGGCTAAGAGGGAAGTTGATGAGCACCTGTGACTATGTATTCGGGTGAGGCCTCTCAATGACTCAGTACAGCTACTTTGTCTATTGACAGTACTAAGCCACTGGCTTGGCTACAGTGCTGTAGGAATCACAACAGGTAATCTTGGTGAGCCACAATAGACTGGAATTTGAATGTATTTGTTTATAATTTTCTGCCTTCAATTACATCTAAACCCAAGAAATACATTTCAGTTTACCAAGTCCTTACATATAGTGGCTGCAGTCATTTTCTATTTTCAGGCTTTTTTTTTTTTTTCACCTGGTGATTTGGCTTGTATAGTGAGGGAAAAAAAGTATTTGATCCCCTGCTGATTTTGTACATTTGCCCACTGACAAAGAAATAATCAGTCTATAATTTTAATGGTAGGTTTATTTTAACAGTGAGAGATAGAATAACAACAAAAATATCAAGAAAAACACATTTAAAAAAAGTTATATATTGATTTGAATTTTAATGAGTGAAATAAGTATTTGATCCCCAATCAGTCAATAAGATTTCTGGCTCCCAGGTGTCTTCAATACAGGTAAACCACTGAGATTAGGAGCACTTTCTTAAAGGGAGTGCTCCTAACCTCATCTTGTTACCTGTATAAAAGACACCTGTCCACAGAAGCAATCAATCCGATTCCAATCTCTCCACCATGGCCAAGACCAAAGAGCTGTCCAAGGATGTCAGGGACAAGATTGTAGACCTACACAAGGTTGAAATGGGCTACAAGACCATCACCAAGCAGCTTGGTGAGTTGGTGCAATTATTTGCAAATGGAAGAAACACAAAATAACTGTCAATCACCCTTGGTCTGGGGCTCCATGCAAGATCTCACCTCGTGGAGTTTCAGTGATCATAAGAATGTTGAGGAATCAGCCCAGAACTACACGGGAGAATCTTGTCAATGATCTCAAGGCAGCTGGGACCATAGTCACCAAGAAAACAATTGGTAACACAGTACGCCATGAAGGACTGAAATCCTGCAGCGCCCGCAAGGTCCCCCTGCTCATAAAGCACACATACAGGCCCGTCTGAAGTTTGCTAATGAACATCTGAATGTTACAGGGGAGAACTGGGTGAAAGTGTTGTGGTCAGATCGAGCTCTTTGGCATCAACTCGTTGTGTTTGGAGGAGGAGGAATGCTGCCTATGACCCCAAGAACACCATCCCCACCGTCAAACATGGAGTTTGAAACATTATGCTTTGTGGGTGTTTTCCTGCTAAGGGGACAGGACAACTTTACCGCATCAAAGGGACGATGGACGGGGCCATGTGCCATCAAATCTTGGGTGAGAACCTCCTTCCCTCAGCCAGGACATTGAAATTGGGTCGTGGATGGGTAATCCAGCATGACAATGACCTAAAACTCATGGCCAAGGCAACAAAGGAGTGGCTCAAGAAGAAGCACATTAAGGTCCTGGAGTGGCCTAGCCAGTCTCCAGACCTTAATCCCATAGAAACTATGTGGAGGGAGCTGAAGGTTCAAGTTCTCAAACGTCGGCATTGAAACCTTAATGACTTGGACAGGATCTGCAAAGAGGAGTGGGACAAAATCCCTCCTGAGATGTGTGCAAACCTGGTGGCCAACAACAAGAAACGTCTGACCTCTGTGATTGCCAACAAGGGATTTGCCACCAAGTACTAAGTCATGTTTTGTGAAGGGGTCAAATACTTATTTCACTCATTTAAATGCAAATCAATTTATAACTTTTTTGAAATGCGTTTTTCTGGATTTTTTTGTTCTGTCTTTCACTGTTAAAATAAACCTACCATTAAAATTATAGACCGATCATTTCTTTGTCAGTGGGCAAATGTACAAAATCAGCAGGAGATCAACTACTTTTTTCCCTCATTGTAACCCATTTCCTGTCCTAGAGTGACAACACTAACCTTACTATATCTATGAAAGAGCAGCATTGTCACCATAGGCTGCTTCCCTTATTGATACTACAAACACCTACCCCCTCCTCATCTCCATAACAGATGCTCTGTAGTTCACAGTAACAGGAACGACTGATTAAGTGGTTCTAATGTCTATTTTTATTAACTCAAAGCATTCTCTGCATTAAGGTAAACCACCTACTATCTTTCTCTCACTTCTAGACTCACAGGAGACCCTGAGATGAGCAGGAGCCAAAGGGTGAGGTGTGAGGTGGAAGCAGGGGCATGGCTTCCGGTGCTGTGTGTGTCTATGGCTGCAGGATCGTGCCTGCAGGGGAGCCTCCATAGCACTCTGCTTGTTAAAGTGACACCTGGAGGAGGGGGGAATTGACAGCATTGGTAGGGGACTGCCAACATGGGGGTAAGGGACTGCTCTGTGCAATATTGTTGCCCAGAGCAGGTAAGTGTAACCTCTATTTTATTGTAGGAAAGAAATAATACCAGTTTAAGATGTCAGTTAAGTTCATAGAAGGTTACAAGGACAATTGGTTTCTGGCAGGCTCATCAAGTATTTTTCTGTACTTACAGAAAATGTACTTAACCTGAAAAAGGAAAGCAATGCAGCCACCACATCTAAGGACTGCTATACTGCAATATATTACACTTTTCTTGTTGCATTTAGACATTCTTTATTCTATTTCCAGGTTTTACTTTTTGTTTAAAAATTGCAGCAGGAACTGAATGTCAGTTTAGTGAGCAGACTGTATGGCCTGTATCCTGATTTCTTTTTACCTACAGTATATATCGCATTACATTTGTGTGCTGTGGTATCATTTCTGGCTTTTACTCCATATCCATATAAACCACGGTATCATTCACTTTGATTGACACAGGGGCCTTGTGGCCTGGTGATGAAAGGCTTGCGGTGAGTTCTCTTCGAAGAAACAAGTATATTAATAGGGCTTGATATTACATGTAATCTATTTTGGTAAATACCAGGGACAGGGATTTCACCTTTTGATACTTCAAAGGAAGATATAAGTTTGTTAGCATTAATTGACTGGTATCATAGTTCCATGAGCAGAGCAAGAGCAAGAAATCTTATAAACAAGCCACAGAGTATATCACAAGGCTTCCAGGCATGTTATCAGTTCACCATATTGTCATTATGTTCCCAAATGGAGCAAAGTCTAATGATAAAGGTTTTCCCTAGTGAATCTGTGAGAAGTTGTCCAACCTCTTAGCAATTGCAGCTGATAAGGATGTTCTGATCTGTTCATATATGGGTGTTCAGAGGTTACCAATCCATTCCCAAACAAAGGTATCTCTTACATGAATAACTAAAAAATATCCAAGCATATTTAACGTTATGAGAGAATTACCGTATGTTGGTTTTTGAGAACCCTCTGAGAACGTTAACCTTTGCAATTGCTTTGACTTCTTCAAGTTGAGTTAAAAGTACTGAAGCTATAGACAGCCAGGTAACTAGCATTTTGCAGACAGTCTCTTATGACAAGTGTCCTTTAGCAAAATATTGATCAAAAGTGGTAAGTGCCCTTATGGACAAAGTACAATTATCTTTTTTATCCCCACCCTTCCTGGCCCCAGTTGCTCCTACTTACCTTCTTGTGGACCACTACACTGCAAACAGTAAACAATTGGTAGACTGCCCCTATGAGGATCAATTACACAGATGTAGCCAGAATTAATAGGATTAAAGCAAACATTGTGACAAGCCATTGGATAGAGGTAAGTATGCACCTAATGTGGGTTACTTTGGGTCTAGGGGGAACAAACAATTTAAGTGCACTATGTCTCAAAGTAGAATTCCAGCCAAACAATTTTTGTATAGTGGAAAAACTTTTGAAACCGCGGGGTCAGGTTATAATTGCTGTATGTAATACTCCCCTCTATGTTCTGTCTGTAATACGTCACTTTATGTTCTGTGCTTGTGACATTTAAGGCATTGTTTTAATGTAAATTGTTTCCTTTCTTGTAGCGCTATCTTCATAATTTTTCCTTGGCAAACGGGTGATGTATTTCTTTTGTTTTTAATTTTATAGGCCTGAAAAGAGTACGTCAGCTTGCAGAGAACACACAGTACTTCCGACAGAGGTTACGGGACATGGGGTTCATCACTTATGGCAATGAAGATTCTCCAGTTGTTCCACTGCTTTTGTACATGCCAGGCAAAGTTGGGTAAGAATTACTAGAACCCACTTAAAGGAGAAGTGTAGCCAAAGTTTTTTTGGCTACTCCTATGGATCACAGGAGTGCAGTTAGTTCTGAAGTCCACTGTTGGCTCACGTCACAGAGCTGGTCCAGGCTCTGGAAAGATCCCGACCACATGGTCGGGATCCACCCAGAAGCCTAGATCAGCACCTGGCTCAGCCTCCCAGCGATCCACGAGAGCCTGAACCAGCTCCTCCTACCCTCTGCACAGCGCTGGAGAGGCAGAGCAAAAAGCCAGAGACTGACAGTCATGGCTCTCTGTTTAGAGCGGAGGGGGAAAACTGAGCGATCAGCCGTCTTTGATCGCTCAGTTCTCACTGCAGAGCCGGCCAGGGACAGAAACGGCATTGGATCGATGCTGCATCCACCTATGCAAGTAGAAATGTTTATTTTTTTTCAGAAAGCCATACTTCTCTTTTAAAATGCTGGTTGTTGCAAGTATATAAATATGTGTCAGACAACACACTCGTGCTGTGAAAAGGAATACAAATGGGCCCCAAAAGGAGTTTGGCTTGTCAGAAATATGATCTAGGTTCTGGATAGTTAAACCGCCTGCCAATTTAGTGACTCTGTTGGTGAGATGTCTGTGGTTAGGTTCCTGGGTCATTACACTTACTGTGGTCATTTAGAAGGGTCCCATTCTCTGCTAAATTCTTCATATAATGAATATTGAAAAAAGAGACACTGAACACATGGACTTGAACCCCCCAAAATGCCAGCACACAAAGTTGGAAACTGTGGCAGAGAAATCTCGATGTTTCAGTTTCCAAGTTATATAAGAAGCCAGACACCACCAATAACATAAATGTCTTTTTCTTGGTGTAATGATCCTTTAAAACTTGTGCAAGGTTTAAAGATGTTTTTTTTTCTTATAGCTGAAACAGAAAAATGTTGGCATGTCCTCTTTTTAAAGGGAACCTAAGAAAAAATACATTTACTAAATGACACAGCAGTAGGTAGTTGACAGACCATTCTCCTGCAATTCTCAGGCTGAGAGACATGCGGAGTTGTATATGATCACCACAATTAATAGAATCACTCATTCTTCACCAGCATCACACGCACATAGTCTACAGCAGCTTTTCTCAACCTTTCCTAACCGAGGAACCCTTGAAATAGTTCTCCAGTCTCGGGGAACCCCTGCTAAAAATTAAAACTCTACAACTCATGGTACATTAGTGTGATGGTCAATGGGAAGAATGTTCCTTACACTTGTGGTCATTGGGAGGAATTACCCCCTTACAGATAGCTAAATAAAACAATTATGGCAGTGGGAATTTATCTGAGAGGTAGAAATTGACCATTACTCAAGGAACCCCTAGCAACCTCTGGAGGAACCCTGGTTGAGAAACCCTGGTCTACAGTATAATACAATATTGGTTTAATTGTTTAATAAAAATCATTAGGGATAAAATCACTTAGAAATAGACCCACAAATAGGCAAATATGCACATAAAATATCTGAAAACTCATGGCATATTCTGATTCAGCTTATACAAGGCTTTCCATACTCTTTACATTCAAACAGGCTTGACCAGAGCATAAAAATCTGGATTACATGTATCGAAATGAGAAACATAACTGTATGCTGAAATTGGAGTTTATTTTTTTGGTCTTTAAAACATTCTAATATGATAGATCAGTCAACCCTACCTGTATGGTACAAAGGATAGTGACAAACAGCTCTGGGTACACCTGGAGAAAATCTATTTGGGACTTACTGTACCTTAAAGTGGAAGTCCACCCTAAATATAAAATCCCTTCATCTATAGACGCCCCCCCCCCCCCTCATTCTGACACACTAACCTATCTAGCCCTGTAAAGAAGAAATCAGTATACATACCATTTCTGAAGCCACTCCAACCCGATCCCACGCTGAGCTGTCAGCCGTGGCTTCGCTGTGGAGGCGGTGCAGAGGACAGGATTGACAATGGAAGCCCCATAGTAACTCTATGGATGACGTCTCTTCCCATTCATTTCAGAGCCGTTGTTGGCCATGTTCTGTGCAGAGCTTCCGCCGCTGGAGATCGGGTCGGATCGTATAGTGAGTTTTTTTTCTTTACAGGGCTAGAGAGGTTGGTGTTATAATGGGGGGTCTGTAGATGCAGGGATTTTAGATTTAGGGTGGACTTCCACTTTAAGGCCTAATTACAGTTGCCTACTGGGTTTGGCTTTTGTCAGCATCAATATACTGAATAAACATTCTGCTTCTTTCCATATAGTGCTCCACAATATTTAAAAGAGAAGTGTGGCAAAGCTTTTTTTTGGCCATACTTCTCTTGTGGTCTCCTTTGACCCAGAATGAGTCGACAGTGGGCTAAAGTCTGCTATCGGCTGACATTACAGAGCCACTCCAGGCTTAGGAAAGATCCTGATCATATTGTCCAGTTCCAGCCAGATGCCTGATTGACAGCTGGCTCTGGCTGTTAGCGCTCAGCTGAAAGCAGAAGCCAGCTGCACCCTCTCCAGCCGGAGGCTCCAGTGAATGCTGGAGGAGCAGAGTGGAGAGCGGTGACCAACAATCTCTACTCTCCGCTCTGAGAAAACTGAGCAATCAGCAATCATGTACTCAGTTCTCGGTCTTGGAGCTGACAGGGGACAGCTGCAGCATCAAAGCAATGCTGCAGCATAGAGGTGAGTATGAATGTTTGTTTTTGGTAACCCCAATCTTCTCCTTTAATATGCACAAAAAGTGCCTTTGCCAACAGTTTTAGTTCATAACTTATTTGCTAACCATTCAAGCCCCACTCAGGGATCAGCCTCACGCCCACCTCCTCTATCCGATTGCTGTAAAGTAAAAAACTTCCCTACCCAAAAGCCCCTTTTACTTACCTTAAGTGGTGGTCACATGACACTGCACCCACGAACCTTATTCTCTGTACTTCCTGGAAGGATCCTTCTTTGGATGTGCACACTGCATGACACTTCCTATTGGATGTCCCAAGCTTAGGGGGAGTGTGACAGGGCTGGATCAGCAAGAGAGATATCACCAGCACACCAAGATCTCCAAAATGGGTCCAACGCTTTATTAAGTGATCACATCATTACAGCAAATTGCAACGTTTCAGAGCCACCCAGGGCCCCTTTATCAGATGGAGCAGCGGTACCCCCGCATGTAACCGGGGATGGCGAGGGACTTGGAGGGCAGACTTAGCGGAGTATATCCACCTTCACAATTTAAGGAGGAAATAATGCTTAGTGCCATGGATTAGAGGTGGGTGAGAGGGAAGTTTAGTAGAAAATGGTTTAGCTCAGAGTGGGGCTTTAATTACAATATTTTACCCTAATGGCAACCTAGATGGATCCTTTGTTCTTTGGGGTTCTTGTGCAATGCCACATGCTACAAAGGCTCTATGTCCACCTCTGATGATAGATATTAAGGATGGTAACAGATGGAAGGCTATCCAATATGAGTCTCCAGTAATCCCTTTGTAATCTCACTAAGTATGATTAAGTCTGTGGAGATTTAACTCTCGTTGACATCAGTAAAACTAATCTGAGCCATCTTAGCCATGCATGTTACTCCATTAATTACACATAGCAAAGGTTTAGCATCCACGACAAGCTGAAAAAATGTTTCAAGTGGCACTGATCTAAGATTCATCCTGTCTATGGAGGTGCAATGCCACTCATTTGCTTTGTCGATTTGAAAATATATTTAGATGTATTATTATAGTTATATACTTCCTTGTCTTAATGTGTCGTTATGAATATAAACCAATAATAATACATGGTTATTCATTTTTTTTAATTGATGGAAAGCTTGTGGATGTAACTATAAATGCTTCTACCAATTAAATGACCAACAACGGGATTTGCTCCAATAATGCTACGAAGCAGAGTATAGGCAGCATTCTTTGCATACCCCAGGAAGAAGCAGTCTGCCCTAAGAAGGCCCATGTTGGGGTTCTGCTTGCAATTCGTTACCAATTCATTTTTTTTTTCACAAGTGTGGTTCAACAGATGCTAGGAGGAGCAGGAAATAAAGGGAAATCTGGGAGCCAAATGAGAGGTTTGCTTCTATGTCAGTGATTTATTATAATCTGAGACTGAACAGTGAAGTTATTTACTGTTCCAGGAAAATGCACCTACCTTTAATAGCCTATATATACAAATGCTGTTGACATCCATACAGGAGATTTCCAGTGGGTTTAGCAATGGCCAGTACATTAAATGTTGTCATTATATACAGTTGTTATGACTGTAAGCTGCAGAAGTACCACACACACACTCAAAGTTACCATTTCTAAGTGATTATTTTGTAGAAAACAAGATAAACCTGGGGTGGAACTTTTGAGTCACACAAAACATATAAATTCCGTAAAATTAGACATTTTATTGAAAAACATGATTAAAAACATATTACAAGTTGAAAAGCATGGAAATGATCAAAATACGCTGGAAATGTACAGATACAAGGAATTGATGCAAATGGATATCCTCAACTCAACACGTTTTGGAGTCTGCATATATCTCCTTCATCAGCGATAAGAGAAGAATCACACATCTAAAAATGTAAACACAGCAGATCCACATACAATTACTTATATTCATTACAGAGAGTTTGTGAGGCGAAAATATGGGAATTGCCCTCTACTTACAGGCACTCCAGTAGTGTATACATACACATTCCGTGACAAGTTAAAAGACAAAACACGGTCTTGAGGAGTCATTGGTCACCTTTCTTGTGGTAGGTCTGAATTATATTGCTATCTAAAAATTAGATTATGACCTAAAAATGCGGAGAGATGTCGAAGAGGACCTGTCCCCATAGTTGTGTGGACTCAAGACCACTGAGGTCAAACAGACAGGGCCCTAAAAAAGGAAGAACATAAAAAATAGTAAAGAACGGTAAATACCGTAAATACCCCACCCGCTGATTGGCTCCCCCGCTGGCCAGTGGGAGCACGCGACATCATCTTTTATATTTTGCAACAAAATGTGCATTCAAATTTTTAAAAAGTGTATTTTTCCCCCACAAATTGTGTTTCAAAAACCACTGTGCATATACCGTGTGACATAAAAAATTACAACGACCGTCATTTTATTCTCTAGGGTCTCTGCTAAAAATATATATATATAATGCTTGGGGGTTCTAAATAATTTTCTAGCAAAAAAAATATACAAATACTTGTAAACAACAAATGCCAGTAAAGTTCAAAAAATTGGAGGTAATACTGCGCTAGTGAGAAAATAATGAATTAAATAAATTACATGTCAAGCTGCACCACTAGTATGTGAGATATAAACATAAAAAAGACAATTGTAAACATTGTGTTGCGCTATATAAATTCAATAAAGTGACATGTGCAAAAGATCTATAAACATCTAATAAATAAATTGCTGAAAGTCCAATTCATATAATCTCCATTATTTGATAGATGCAATTCATATGATAAAGTGCACACATATGGATCTGATTCAGTCAATGATAGTGAATCTCTTTAGTGCAGTCTTCCGTGATGTCACGGCTCAGTTCATACGAAAAGAGTGCACAAAAATAAATATATCCATGACTGTACCACCAGCCAGACAATTTATGCGCTTACCCCAATGAATTGATCTCCTATTACGGGAGATCAATAAACGCCTGTATGCAAATCCCTCTGGACCTCAAAGTATCTCTCAGACATGGATCCTTTAAGCAGTTCCCGCAGTTATATCCAAAGCGATATCTTTACTCTAAGTGTAGATTATGTATTACACCCAGGGAGAATAAAAAATTTCTCATAGCGTAAATCCATAAAATCAAGCATAAGGATCGTTGCTCCGCCGCAGCATGCAAGACATCAAGATCGCGGTAACATAAGCGTAACCATAGCCCGCGATCTTGATGTCTTGCATGCTGCAGCTGAGCAACGATCCTTGTGCTTGATTTTACCTTTATGCTGTAAGTGCATTATTTTTATTAAATTCCCCTGGTTTTATGGATTTACGCTATGAGAGGTTTTTTATTCTCCCTGGGTGTTATACATAATCTACACTTAGAGTAAAGATATCGCTTTGGATATAACTGCGGGAACTTCTTAAAGGATCCATGTCTGAGAGATACTTTGAGGTCCAGAGGGATTTGCATACAGGCTTTCCTTAATCTCCCATAATAGGAGATCAAATCGTTGGGGAAAGCGCATAAATTGTCTGGTGGTGGTACAGTCATGGATATATTTATTTTTGTGCACTCTTTTTTTCATATAAACTTTATGAACTGAGCCGTGACATCACGGAAGACTGCACTAAAGAGATTCACTATTATTGACTGAATCAGATCCATATGTATGCACTTTATCATATGAATTGCATCAAATAATGGAGATTATATGAATTGGACTTTCGGCACTTTATTTATTAGATGTTTATATATCTTTTGCATATGTCACTTTATTGAATTTTTATAGCGCAACACAGTCTGTTTACCAATGTCAGAAAAAGCTGGGTTCTTAAAGTGGTTGTAAACCCATTACAACCACTTTTACCTACAGACAAGCCTATAATAAGGCTTACCTGTAGGTCCCGTGAATATCTCCTAAACCTGCACAGTTTAGGATATATTCACTGTATACATTTGCTCTGGCGTCATTGGCGCAGTTTCTTCAGAGCCGTGTCGAGACCGGCGGCTCCCGTGCGCATGTGTGGGAGTGGCATCTCCGGCCAATCACAGAGCGAGAGTGACGGCGCTGTGATTGGCCGGAGCCGCGAACCCGGAAGTAACTCTGGTGGAAGATGTCGGCCCTGTACTCGGAGTGCCAACTCCAATTCAGGGCATCGTTCTAAGGTAAGTATTTCATAAGCTAGTATGCAATGCATACTAGCTCATTATGCCTTTCTCTTGCAGGGTTTTTTTTTTTTTTTTTTTATGGTTTACAACTTCTTTAAGTGGTTACACTTTTCATATTATTGGGCGAGTTTTGCTTGCGTGTGCCTCGTACACACGCACCGATTGTTGGACAACCGAACATCCAACTTTTGTCCAAATTGGCTGTTTTGCCTAATGTACTGATGGTAGTCAAGTAATCGGCCAACAAACCGAACACAGTGATGTGTTACGAGCGTATAACGAGGAAGTTCAAGTGAATGTGATTTGTGAATTAGGAACGGAGGTTTACATGAACACTTCCTGGATCCCAAACATGCGTGTTTGCACTTCCAACTTTTTGTTGGGCCAACTTCTGTACACACGAGCCAACAAACGGCCAACGCCTTGTTGGCCAACAAAAGTTTCCTGGTCTTGTCAGCCAACTTCTGTTGGACGATAATTGGAAATCAGCTGTAGAATTGTGCGTACTAACGGTCGGATAATCGGCCAACAGGCTGTTGGATGACCGTTGTTGGCTGATAATCGCACCATTTACAGCTTAACACTGAGCTGACATTTCTGCTCTGATCAGAAGAGAATAAAGCTGGCCTTCCACTATATAATTTTCTTCAATTACCTTTAGATTTACCGTCAACTATGTCGTGCAAGGGCCTGCCTGATTGCATACAAATTGAAAATGTTTAGGTTTGACCTCATATTATATGGTTCTGGTAAATCAAAAGAAAAATTGTAGAAGAAAATTGTATAATGTATGACCAGCTTAACCGCACACACACCTATCCCTGAGAGGTAAGATTGCATTATAACAACAAATGGTCAAAGTTGGACATGCTTGTATAGGCCCCAGACTATGTATGTGTTAAAAAAAATAGCAGTCCACAGTGCTGGAAGTTTATAATTTTGAAACCTGTTTGTATTTATGTATCTCTTTATCATTTTTTCCTATTCTTCTATCCATAGGGCATTTTCAAGGCACATGCTGGAGAAGAAGATTGGAGTTGTTGTAGTTGGATTCCCAGCCACCCCCATCACTGAAGCAAGAGCGAGGTTTTGTATTTCGGCAGCACATACGAAGGAAATTTTAGACACTGTAAGTAAATTAGGTTTGTTTGCTTACCTATAAATAGTACAAAGTTAGAAATAGTATTGGATGGTATTAGTAATATTAGTTTTTATTCTTTTGCAACAATGAGTGGGTGCCATAAAGACTGTTACTGTTAGACTCCATGCACACCAGCGTTTTTTTTAAAGGAGTTGTAAAGGCGGAAGGTTTTATATCTTAATACATTCTATGCATTAAGATAAAAAGACTTCTATGTGCAGAACCCCCCCTAATACTTACCTGAGGTCCCTCTCTGTCCAGCGATTTCCACAAGTGTCTCAACCAACCGAGATTCTACCTTCTGATTGGCTGAGACAGCCACTGCTGTCAATCAGTCAGCTAGCCAATCAGGTGAGGGGAGGGTGGGGCCAGGACGGGCTCCGTGTCTGAATAAACACAGGGAGCTGTGACTCGGCTCGGGTGCCCCCATGGCAAGATGCTGGCTGTGGGGGCACTCGATAGAAGGGAGGGGCCAGGATCACAGAAGAGGGGCCCGAGAAGAGGAGTATCCGGGCTGCTCTGTGCAAATCCACTGCAATCGGGCAGGTAAGTATAACATGTTTGTTATTTTTATAGGAAAAAAAGGAGACTTTACAATCACTTTAAGCTCCTAGAAGCTATGCACACTACTTTAGGCTATTAGCATTTTTTGAGCTTCAACATCTAGGAGCAGAACAATTTGTTTTTGTAGAGTTTTTTTCAGCATTTTTCCAGCAGAACAAAAATTCTGAATGCTCCTAAATGCTACTAAAATGCTCCAACAGCATTTTTTGTTCTTCTTGTACTGCAAAAACCCTAATAAAATGCTAATGTTCCTAAATGCTTCTAAAAGCTGATACAAAAATGCTATTATCAGCTTTTTACATCCAACTCTTTTTTCTAGTTTTTGTTGAGCTTATGAAAAACGCTAGTGTCCATGGAGAAAGGAAAGTCAAAGTATGTCAATATTATAAGTTACTGTGCATTTGGATTCTCAGTCTGGTGGCTAGATTATATGAGAGGTGGCATACAATATATATATAACAGTTTGCAAATATAGACATTAGTTACATAGTTGGGGGCCCTTTCACAGGAGTTTTTCAAGCACTTT
This sequence comes from Glandirana rugosa, assembly GCA_018402905.1. Classification (NCBI taxonomy): domain Eukaryota; kingdom Metazoa; phylum Chordata; class Amphibia; order Anura; family Ranidae; genus Glandirana; species Glandirana rugosa. The sequence goes on along the minus strand of BLSH010334086.1, from coordinate 180,064 downwards.
TGTGTTAAAAAAAAAAAAAAAAAAAAAAAGCTTGAAAAGCTCAAGAAAAATGCTTCCCTTTAAAATCAATGAGTGTTTTCACACTGGGGCAGCATGCTTCTGCCGCAGTGAAAAAAATCCTGCTGGCTGCAGCATCTTTGGAACACATTTTAGGGGGTTAAAAAACCACACCAAAAATGCTTCTCCCCATTGGAATGAATTGGAACCACCTCAAAAATGCACCCACTAAGTGTTTTTGGTGCAGTTTTTGAGTCACGTGTCCTTTAAAACCACACTGCAAACGCTGCCAAAGTCCTTCATTAACCATAGGAGTTTTACTGGCAATTTCGAAGCAAACTGGGTAAACAAGGCGGATCCCCGTTCTGTCAGGTGACATCAGAGATCTGCTGTTCCCAGTGATTGGGAACAGAGATCTCTGTGATGTCCTAGGCAACCCATCCCCCCTACAGTTAGAACACACCCAGGGAACACACTTAACCCCTTGATTGCCCCCTAGTGTTAACCCCTTCCCTGCCCGTGTCATTTATACATTGATTAGTGCATTTTTATAGCACTAATCAATGTAAATACTGTCACTGGTCCCCAAAAAGTGTCATTTAGGGTTAGATTTGTCCGCTGCAATGTTGCAGTCCCGCTAAAAAAAAAAATCGCAGTCCGCCGCCATTACCAGTAAAATCAATAATAAAAAATAAAAGTCCCATTGTTTATAGACGCGATAACTTTTGTGCAAACCAATCAATATACACCTATTGCGTTTTTTTTTTGTTTTTTTTTTTACAAAAAAAAAACATGTAGAAGAATATATATCTGCCTAAACTGATGAATACATTTTTTTTTTTTTTTTTTTTGGATATGTATTATAGCATAAAGTAAACGGCAGAGGTGATCAAATACCACCAAAAGAAAGCTCTAGTTGTGGGGAAAAAGGACGTCAATTTTGTTTGGGTACAACATTGCTCGACCATGCAATTGTCGGTTAGAGCAATGCAGTGCCACATTGCAAAAAATGGCCTTGTTATTGAGGGGGTAAATCCTTCCGGTCCTTCAATGGTTAAAGTGAATACCTCTATAGCAAGTTCACTATATGAACCACTTATGTTTTGGGGTTCATTCACACCATTGCGTTATGAGTTTTGTTGCAATGCGGTACCAATCATTTTGAATGGCTTCTCTATACACGTGTCGCTGCGTTACCAAAAAAGAAGGTAGTATGTTTGGTCCATAGTAGTGTACTCGGCTGCCCATTCAAATGAACAGACTGCTTTCCTGCAATGCACATTAAGACCCCTTTCACACCAGAATGTTTTTCAGGCGTTTTACCACTAAAAATAACGCCTTTATAGCGTCTGGAACCCCCCCCCCCATCCAACCCAGTGTGAAAGCCCGAGTGCGTTCACACTGGGGCGGTGCCCTTGCAGGATAGTAAAAAAAGTCCTTCAAGCCGCATCTTTGGGCTCCTCCACCGCCCATGCCCATTGAAATGAACGGGCAACGCTTCAGAAGCACCTGAACACCGCTTCGGAAGCGCTGCTAACTGGCACGTTTAACCCCTTGTGGGGGGGGGGTTAAAAGTGCACGGCTGTCGCCCGATTAGTGGTGCCAAATCGCTGCTAAAAAGAGCCGCAAATTAGCGGTGTTTTACTGCTAACACGCAGACAGCACTGGTGTGAAAGTACCCTTAATGTACCCTGCTGCTGATCATTATGGTGTAAATGGGGCTTTATTATGCTATCCAGAAATGGTGACCACACT